>JACMIJ010000289.1:0-22599 GCA_014805365.1 Koerneria luziae | reverse complement strand
TTGACTATTAGCGAGAACATGTATTCCTTTGTTGCTATCGGAACGATGTATTTTGCATTTTCGTGAGCCTAATAGCAACTGATCGACATAACATTCGGTAGGTTATCTTAAATCGAGCATATCTTGAGATTCATGCTGAAGAACAGTTTCTTCTTAGTTTATGGGACGAGTTATGGCTTGTTCGCAAGTATATTTTGTGCACCTATGAGTTAGTTCCGTCAGAGTTATGATTCATTGTGTTGCATAAAGGTTGTTATGCTATTGTCATATAATATTAGCTGAAAGACGCCATGAACACTGCATGCATCCATTAAATGACAGCATTATATAACCATCTTCCTTTCCCTCCAGCAGGAGCAGATAGCTGACCAGCCATCACCGGAGAGAGTCAGAGACGGAGACAGAGACAGAGATATAGAGGGTTAGATCTTCCCCTTTTTTCCTTTGCAACATCTGTGTGGAGCATAGTGTGTGATACTTACCGTCCCCTTCATCAAGTCGTATTGTTAGGGTTTCATTTCATTTATTCCGCAATCCTTCCATCAGGGAACATTAAGGACGGGCATCTCAGAAACGTTGGGCCAAGGTCCTCGGTAAACTCGTCTCGCCATCTCGTCTTTGGCCGACCACCACGTCAGCGATTATTGTTAGAGAGCCGAGCACATTTGGCTCATTTCGTACTGATTAGCTGCAAAGAAAGAGCTGACTTGATGATAATGTACTTTAAAACTTTTTAAAAGGTTGCAAAGCAAAAGGAATGTTGCGGGCCAGTTGTCAAATGTCCTAAGTAGCGTCAACAATGAGTTCAAGAGGAAGAACATTTCACGAACTTTTCGTTCTCAGGCGGTATTCAAACCCTGGTTTGCACCAGCTCCACTCAAACCGGGAATGAGAGATCGGACGGTTGCGAAGGAAGGGATCATCTATGTTTTCTCTTTTGAAGGCATCGCCAACCCCAATCGGCACAGCTCACTCGCTCAGGTTGACAAACACTGCAATTAGCCTAGACAGAAGGTAAATATCCCAACTGGTGAACTACTGTTGCACAGCTAATGTTTTGTTCATAATATGAAAAACATACATAATTGTGACATTAGCAATATTTGTGACATCTCAGTGGAATCCGGAAAATGGAAAATGTGTGTGTTTCGGAAAATGTTCGAAATCTGTGCTGCAAGAATGAGGAAACCTTAAACTAATCTCATTGTTAGACTGTTGAGCACACTTATCACACTTCGCATTGATTAGCTTTAAAAAACTGGTTTGAAGATTCTGAAACTTTTGCAAAAGTTGCAAAACCCAAAAAAATTACAGTTCAGCTGTCCAAGTGCTCTAATAGGTGTTGCTTTCAAAAAGAAGAATATTTCAAGATTTAACTGTTCTTATGTGACATTCGAACCCTTGGTCTGCAACTTCTCCACTCCAACCGGGAATGAGAGAATGGACGGTTAGGAAGGAAGAGGTCATCTATGTTTCCTCTTTTGGAGGCGTCGCCCACCCCAATCGGCACAGCTCTCTCGCACAGGCTGACAGACATTGCAACTAGCCAAAGCAGAAGGTAAACATCCTAGTCGGTGAATTGCTGTTATGGAACTTGTGATGCTGAGTTATGTTCGGAACAATAGAAATATGCACCATTGTAACACACTAGCAACAGCTGAGTGGAATATCGTTCTTATTGTTAGCACACAAGGGCAAAGTGGTGTATGAGAGTGCGTTCTGAAACTCTTGCAAAAGTTGCAAAAGCAAAAGAAAGCTTGCAGTTCACTTGTCCACGTGCTCTTAGAGGTGATGCGTTCAAGAAGATGAATATTTCAAGAATTATCCGTTCATGTGCGACATTCGAACCCTTGGTCTGCTACTACTTCACCCTAACCGGGAACGAGAGATCGGACGGTTAGGAAGGAAGAGGTCATCTATGTTTCCTCTTTTGGAGGCGTCGCCCACCCCAATCGGCACAGCTCTCTCGCACAGGCTCACAGGCACTGCAATTAGCCTAACAATAAGCATAATGAAACATCCGTACCGGTAAATTCCTGTTGCACAGTTTACTGTGAGTCTTGTTGGAATAGAATTGTCACATTCGCAACATCTCATTGTGAGCGAAATATAGTTGTTATTATACTGATACTGACTCCGTTCGGTACAAATATCCGATTGTCATTTTTTAGTTATATCTTATTGTTAGATTTATTTCCAACTACACATATTTACTAAAGAAATCAAATGTTTCGCAGCCGTACACTGTTCTATAATACAAGCTCATGGACCTGCTATGAACTGTGAAACATTTTTTAGCAAATTGAATGTATAGTGAAAGTAAAATATTTGTACAGAACATAGTCACATTTGCCAGTAGTACGTCATTTCTTGTTCTTTCAACGTTTTTATTGAATTGTTACATAATGTGTATGCGGAATACAAAAAGAACATAAAGTTTTCAATTTCAGAAAACAGTAAATATACATAGAACAAATAATTACATATTGAAATTTCAAAATATGTTCTTACAATTAGAAACCTATTCACAAGTATTATTACATAACTATTATATATGTACATGAAAAAGTTACAAATATTATACATATGTCGAGTGCTTGTTTACGGCGACAATTTTCTAATGACTTCGTTTCTATAGCGTTTTGAAGCTTTTCCTATATCTTACAATTAGAAACTGATGAACAGCATGAAAATAATATATTCAGAAAGTTGTGCACACCGTGTTATGGTAGTGAAACTTCTGTCGATAACAACTTTGCTCTTGTGAGAGAAGTCACTGTTCTTTGTTTATGCAAGTGTGCTCACAGAAATGCAAAATATGTAAACTGTTCCGATGACAACAAATAATTACATTACATGTCTTCGCTGATAGTGAACAGCTTTTTTGAGTACGCAAGCTAACGTTTTACTACGAACTACTGACTACACACAGCAACTATGAATTTCTCACTTATCGCACAATTTCGTGAGTCCTATAGTGTACGTGGACCTGCGGAAGCCACATGCTGTGCATTCTTCTTTTTAAGGACCAGTCTTTTAAAGGAGCTGTGGAACCGTGATTTTATTGCTGTTGAAATGTGTATACATGTAAATCACCCGTAAACTTCCGTAAAATAGCGTTGGTGTAGGGAAAGTACGATACACATACCTGACTCCGTTCTGTACAAATATTCAACCGTCATTGTTTGAGCACATCTTATTGTTAGGCTCTTTCCAATTATTATACACAAATTTGGAAAGAACCCTAACAATACGATTTCATCATATTATCACAAAAATCGAATGTATGGCGACAGTCGAATATTTCTACAGAACGGAGTCAGATATCGCAAATTGTAGTACATGTAGGCGCAGTGCGTCTTGAGGAACTCAACATTTCCCGGCTATTCCCGGTCAAATAAGCCTGGATAGATTACATAATGTGAACAGTTCCAGGATTACATGAGTGTCTAAAAAACAATTACAGCTCCCGTTGTCCATAGAAGCTAAAGTCGGGTGACGCGCATACGACACCCGGGTGACTGGTGATGTTCTGGTAGATACCGCAGCAGTTCGTTTGACCGGAACTGTCGGACGCCGGCGCCGCGCCCTGCAATGAGAGGCGTCTTGAAGCTACTCAGAGAAATATAAGCCTCAAATAAGCTTGAATGGTTTTTGAGTGTTCAAAACACTCATTTATTGTGCAAAGCGTTTCGCAATTCAAAAAATGAGTGTTATAAACACTCAAGCACTGAAGAGTGTTTAAACACTCAAAATTTCAGGCTTATTTTTTCCCTGAGGACATAATGAGCACATTTTCATGTATTGGAGAAGATATTGTTCCTTCCGCGGAAAGAATCAATAAACCGTTGTTCAAGTCAACACATACTCAAAAAAGCTAACTATTTAGATTAGCGTAAATAATTATTTAATACTTGCCTTTGTGTTTGGTATCTCTCCTCATGAGTAGTACATTGTGAGCTACCGTATTGGCGACAAAGAGATTATTTCTACTAGTGTTATTCGCAGAATACACAGAAACCAGTGGTATTAGAAGCAACTTGATGTTTGGCCACACTAACAATAAGAATGCTTCTTGTTTTGCTAACTGTCATATCCGACTGTAACCATTTTGTAGGATATGCAACTTGTAAGTACTGTATACGTTACAGTAAACGTGTGCTCTACAAACTCATTGTAAGTTGCAGAACCACGGATCGATTCTTCTATCATTTAAAATCAATTTTATTCCGCAAAGGTGTATTCTCGGACGACGGGCGATGTTCTTCCATGGTGATTCATCAACGACCGAACATCTCGGAAAAGTCGAATCCAAGTTCACCGTAGAATCGTCAGATTTTTCACATCATCTTCTCATCGTTGGACGTCCTCTTCCTCGGTTGTGGTTACTGCTAATCCTTACAAAGCATTTTTGTGCAGCTTAGTGCTTTATAAGGTTTCTGACTACCTTGTGCTGAGAATTTTTTCTGAAGACTTATTTTTCTTAAAGACTCCTTTTCTGATAACTCTTTCTTTTGAAAACTCTGTTTCTGAGAACTCTTTCTTTTCTGGGAACCTCTTTATCTGAGGACTCTTTCGTTTAAGAACATTTTTTCTGAAACTCTTTTCTTGAGAACTCTCTTTCTTCAGAACCTCTTTTTTTCTTGAGAATACTGGCTTGCGTGACGTAACATACCGTGAAGGCCATAACGTAGCACGGAGGCGTGAAATGTGTCGAGGTGAGTTCGTGAATCGCTGCGAACGTGGCCGCACCACCACCGATAAAGCCGAATACTAAAACATGTAAAGGTCAAGCAAAAGGTCAAGGGAAAGGTCAAGGGGAGGTCAAGGGTAAGGTCAAGATAAAGGTCAGGGGAAAGGTCAAGGGAACGGTCAAAGTAAAGATGATAGTAAACGTGAGGATGACGGCAGATAAACATGACAGCAAAGATGTGCATTAAACTCATGAAAGTGGAACCCATACCCCCGAAGAGACAAGTTCGCGAAATACTAGGTCGCTTATTGTTAATAAAAACTACGCAGAGAAAAATAACCCTCATATAAACCTGAAATCTACTTGAGGGTTTATAACCCTCATTGTTTCAGTTTTAAGTATTTCGCAATCCTGTTCAAAAAATGAGGGTTTATAACACTGCAGCAGTAAACAGTGAATTAGACCTTCAATTTGAGGGTTTTCAAAGTATTGTATTATACCAAGGAATCTTACCGATAACGAAGAGACACACGGCCAGTGTCGCTTTTGGAGTGTAATGGATGACTCTGAAAACGACAAGACATTAGAGGTTCAAGGTTAGGAGCGTAACCTCGCGCATTCTTTGGTACACATAAAGTATGCTGTAGCTTTTACAGCAACAGGTTGCAGCTTAAAAGAGGCCAAAACCGTGGATCCTGGGAGGCAAAAACTATCATTTCCTTGTATAGTTTCCCCACCCCTCACAGAAGTTGCGTCTCTTACACACGCAATTCTGTTAGTGGTAAATAACGGTTTCGCAGCTCCTTTAAGTAGCAACCTTTGTTACAACATTTGCTTTGCTTTTTAGTGCCGAACCACCTACCTTTTGACAAAAAAAAAGAAGAAAAAGTTGCAGTCTTCTTATACCAGAGTATTGATAACCTCTTCAATAGAGGTTATCAATACTCTGGTTTAGAGTGCACAATTATAAACTTACTCAGCTTGAGAACTTACTCAGAGCTAGGCCTTACTTAGAGATAGAACTTACTCAGCGATCGAACATCGTTCATCCGGGTGCACTTTTTTTGCCGTTTTCGATCGCTCCGAAGTCGCGTTCAAAAAGAGGTAGAAGATGCAAGGGAAGACGATCGAGGTGAGCGTCAGAGTGGATCCGCCAATCTAAACGAGCGTTTGTGTTGTTTCTTGAAAACTGAAGAAAATAAGTGTTTCGAACACTCAAACACGCCCATTCAATCTGGAAAAATCTGTCTCCGGGATATCCCAGAGGCCCTATGTTATCGATGGGATATACCGCAAGATTACGGGATATCGCGGAGATAGATTTTTTCCAGAGCAAAGCAGTTTCAAACACTCAAATCACAATAACGTATTTTTATTATGTGTTTGTAAAAGAATATATTTTTGTAAAGCTTACCAAGTCCATGAGAGGTCCAAATTCCGGAATCGACTCGGAGACGAAGACCACCGCCAGCATGATACCAGCGCGAACGGCAACACGTTGCCAACAAAACTCTGAAAATCTTTCATTTATAGAAAAAGATGCCTTAAATTTTGAGTGTTCTAAACACGCGTTAGTGTTTTTGATGATCTCGTTGGTATTCCAGCCCTGAAGTCATCCCTGAGGATGGAATCACTTTTAGCTTTCCTTACAGTATATTAGCAAAAGCATAACGTTTCACGTGCGATACAGAATATACGATACAAGCCTTACAATTAGCTATCGCTCAATACTGCTGGAGCGCTTAAGACACTCATTATCTTCAGTGCTAACAATAAGTGTTTCGCAATCCTTTGGAGAATATGAGTGTTTTATATACTCAAATTTAAGGTTTGCTTTTCCAGAAGCACGTACAATGCGGTACACCGAAGAGTTTCTCGGCATCCTGATTGAGCGGATTCATGACGATGGTCAGCGTGAGGATGCAGTGAACGGTGATCAGAATGTTGATGGTCTGCTGGATCCAGACGGTCTGTAAAAACAAACAAAAATATATAAAATATAAATTTTACGAAAGAAAGAGCACTAATTGTCAGAGAAACATTGCCCTTAACGGAGGCCGGAAGCCGTCGTTTCATTCGCAAAAAAACGTGTTCATAACAAGTGTTTTATTGACTCGCCACTTTTGTGTTCAGGGAATACACATAAGCAAATTTCTCGGCAAACTGACGGTTTCCGGCCTCCTTTAAAGAAGGTGTAAACTCACTTTTTAAAGCACTATGTCCCCGTTAACTATAGCCTGCCCTGAGTGTGGTTGATACTTCTGTGGCTTGTTTAGTGGTATTAATGCCAATTGAGCGTTGCATACGGTTTGATAGACAGAAAATAGTCAAAAAAATAGCATGTAAGTGACCGATACACAGTATGCAAACTCTTGCAATTAGTGCTGCCAAACACGTCAAAAGTCACATCTTTCATGTTTCGCAGTATTGTAATATAAGAGATGCCAATAGTGTCGAATGTTCTGACTCCAATCGACTACTTATTTCACTCATTCTTACAAAAAGCAGTTTTCTGTTTATATGCAAATGAAGTTCATATGCAAATGAGGTACGGTAAACGGGCGGACGAAAAATACTATACATACCTGTATGGAGTTGATGATGGACGATTTCAGCGAGTCTCCGTAGGTGATGTTGCCGAGCACCTCCACTGGCGTGTACATGAAGAACAATGCTGTAATAAAAAATAATGTAAATTTTTGTAATGTAAGCTGAATAAGTTTGCCAGAAATTATGTAACTCTTTATTCTTTACCATTGCTAGTTAATCCGACTAACAATAAGATCACTGTCACTCTCCGGTATTTCGGATGGGCCCATTCTGAAAATAAGCAAGTTGATGACATATGAAAGCCTGCCTATTTTCAGAATGGGCTATCCGAAATACCGGAGCTAACAAGGGGACGACACTAAGTAGGCGAGGAATATATAATACAACCTTGTAATGTTTATTACACATACATACATATCAGCGAGATATGATGATATGAATGTGGAATACAGATTACAAGGCTGTATGATACAAGATAATAAAACAATACAATGATAAAGGAATATTTGCTGGAGTGTCATATTATAAATCCATCGCACTGATGTCATAGCTTGCTATTGCTTTTCTGAACGTGAGCAAACGTCATATGTTGTTGGAATGACAAAATATCTTACTTATTGTTAGTGCTTCACACATGTATGTTTCTGTTTCAGTCCATCCATCTATTATATTTAGAAGTTACAAATGCAATATACATTTGAAATTTCCTTCTTGTTACCGATACTTTCCGTATCCGCCATCTAATCTGTCTAACACAGAGAAAACACTCACAAACTTTTGAGTGTTTTTTGAGTGTTTTCTCTCTCTCTGCATGGCTGACTTACCACTAAACGCAAAGAAAATCGATTTCGTAAATTGCGTCGGAATCTTCATATCGTGCTGAATGGTCGGAAAAGCCGAATGACCGCCGTAGGCAAAAATCAACGTTCCAAGCGCCAAAAAGTAGTTGCTAACCTGAACGAGAAGTTACTAGCTTGAACTAGTAGTTGCTAGCCTGAACTAGAAGTTACTAGATTGACTTAGTAGTTGCTAGCCAGAACGTGCAGAAACCTTACAGATCGCTCAGTACACATTTACAACGTTCTGAAGCTATTTCTACTGAGAGAAAAAAGTCTCAAAAGAAAGTACAGTAGTCGGAGCTGGCGCACTTTCTTACAGTCCTCAGCGAAAAATAAGCCTCAACATTTTGAGTATTTCAAACATTCAAACAAAAACAAACAAACAAACGATTTTACTAATCAATAGGGTTACGAAATACATAACACTGAAGAAACTCAGTGTTTTAAACACACAAGCACTAGTGAGGCTTATTTGAGCCTTGTTCTTCTTTGAGTGAACAGAAACTCGAAGAACTTAGAAATCGGTCAACTCACATTGAATGCCGGCATATGATGCGAAACATGGCAAGTTTGGTAGTCCAGACCAGCGCCAACTAAGATCATGACCACGGCGAACGAGGTCGTGAGCATCGCCACCACGACCGCCCACCTGAAACATTGTAGTTTGCACTTCAGGGGGAGGGGACGTTTCCCGCATTTCCCATTTCCCGCATTTCCCACTTCCCACAATTCCTACTTACGGCAATTCCCACTTTCCACCTTTCCTCCATTTCCCGCAATTCTTATCTTTCTAAATGTGTTTTTATCTTATTGTTAGGGATAGTGAACCAAGCAAACAATGTATCATTTTCGCCCGGTTTAAAATTCGCATATTTCTTTGTCTAAAAGAGAAATAACTTTATTAGTTTGCAAGTTTGGTACTGAAAAAGACCGGTGGAAGCGGCATACTGCGACGTGTGCACAGCGTTTTGAAGCTAAGCTTACAATTAGATCGCCGGTTCAAAATTTGCATATTCTTTTTTTAGCTCTCCAAATTCCTTTAGGATTGCATGCAAATGAGGTACCCGACAAACATGAATGGTTCGAATGCAATGCACATTTATTCGATAAAACAAGTTGTTAGCACGCAGCCTGATTTCATTTTCAGTTTATGGAAACACTGAAACTCAATTGTAGCTGCTTTGAGACGAACACGCTATCAACACAGTGAACACTAGTACTGTTGGTCTATCTAACGTGGCCAGATATATTTGTGACTAACTAACTTGTGACTAACGTACAGGACGTCGAAAATTTTGTACTGAAAACACTCCAGGAGATAGATTAGAAATACTTTCTCCATTAAGTAGTAATAATGTCAGAAGACGAAACAAAGAAAAAGGACAGTACCAGAAATCATTCGGTGACTTCAAAAGCGTAACTGGCAGGATGACAATGGCGACAATGATGACCATGATGCAGAAGCTGAGATTGGCATCGAAAAATGCCTGAGATGAAGGAAAAGGTGAAGATGAAGGAAAAAAAGTAAAGGTCAAGGTACTCTTACCTGCTGCCGTAGTAATAGCACAGTTTCTCATGTGAATGGAATATAGTGCTCCTTTCAACTTACCCTGATAGAACATCCGCTACTTGGTTCATCTTTCGATAAAATTTTCATGGCATTTGTGTCTTATTGTTAGTCCACAAAATGTAAGCCAACTTGCAATGAATTGAACCAACATCCACTGTGCAATAGTATGTACCTATATTTTCCTTTCACTTGAAAAATGGTAATATTACAACGACGGCTGATGGTACATCCAACTACGACCAGTGTACTAACAACAAACTATGCCAACACTTGATGGTTCTGATTGTCGGTTCTGGCAATAAGGTTCTAATTATAATTGTTCATGCATTTTTTTTTAAAATTCTAATTGTAAATGAAAGCTAACTATGGTATAAAGTGCTGAACACAAACCTTGAGGAAATCATGAATGTTCTTGGATGACAGCAGCAAGTACACACAGGCGGTTCCGAACTGCGACACATTCAGAACTCCCGAAACGATTGTTCTGAACATACTGTAGTTTGAGTACTTTAGTATTAAAATTCCACTGGTTTTTAAGGACTCTTTGTTCTATACGTTGATTATTGCAATTCCTTGCTCCGTTATGCACAGGTAACCGACTGCCACTATCCACATATTCATATCTTATTGTTAAGGTTCTTTTCCATTACACATGTCTGTTAACATATTGAAGTTGTTTACAATTCAATGGTGTTTACAAGCGTACAATTAGTATTATAGCATCTATCAACTGCAAAAAGCTTGAATACGTTTTCAAATCAGCATATTGATAAGGACAGTCGGCTATTTGTACAGAACGGACTAAAATATTCCAATAGTATCCCATCTTTCACATTGTCATATGGTCCATGTGAATGACTGGCATCTTCGGACTTCAAGGGGGCCGAAAACCGTCAGTCTACCGAGAAATTTGCTTATGTGTATTCCCTGAACACAAAAGTGGCGGGTCCATAAAACACTTATTATGAACACATTATGAAATGACGGTTTCCGGCCTCCTTTAATAGCCGCACAATGTTCTCAGGAATATCGCAAAGCAAAAATCCTTGAATACGGGGGACGTTGCGTTTTGCTTTGCCTTTTCATGTCATAGCTACAGCCAAACTGTTGCGCTTCTTCTCAGACGTCTAATCTCCTAATGAGAAAGAGTGTGTATTGTTTGTCCATGTGTTCGATCGCCGTGTGTTCCTGTTTTGATGTCTGGCACTCTCTGTATTTTCTCTATGGCCGTCTGGCCGCTGAGAAAGTCGGTTGACGTACATATGACATTGAAAAGTCATTGTCTCTTATGCGCTTCGAAAGCCTATGAAAAACCTTCTGCTAGTTTTGTTCTATAATGAATCAAACCATCGAAAAGAAGTTCCCTTAGTTATTAGTGTGAATGAAATGTTTGCATATTCTATTCACACCAACAAAAATAAGACATTTTTGTCTCGTTTTGCCTACAAGACATAATATGTCCTGTCTTTTGAAGCATATTTCTCTGCATGAGCACTCGGGACGGGTTCCTAGGTTAGAATGTCAGACCCATCAAGGCTGGAGGAGCCGACTCCGTATAACAAATGGGAATGGGTACTATTGGCTTATGTTTATTTACTTTAACCTGTATACTAATTAACTTTACATAATATTTTAATACCTGACTCCGTTGTGCACAAATATCTATCTGCCTCTCGCTTTATAATTTCATCTTATTGTTAGGTTTCTTTCTAATTACATAAATTTGCTAAAGTAATCAAACTTTTCGCAACCGTACGCCATTTGACAAACTTGTAAACATCTTATGAATTGCTAAAAAAATTTACTGCACATGCATAATTGACAATGTAGCAACAGTCGGATACTTGTACAGAACGGAGTCAGGTGTTTCAATAGTATCTGAGCACCTCATTTTCGGTCCGAGAGCCCGAAAACCCATCTCCGGATACGGATTCCGGCAATGGCTCTGATACTCAGGCCACGTGTTCAACAAGATGTTCCAGCTCTGGCCGAGGATGTAGGCGGTGTAGGTGACGAGGAAAGTCATCAGGAACGAAGCGACCAGGCCAAAGTAGAAACCTGCGATGGAAGAACGGTATACTTTAATTATGACAGTATGCTGCTTTCGCCGGTCTACAGTATCTCATTTCGCATGACTACAAAGACGTTCCTCACAAGAACAAAAGAATATGGAAATCTTATTGTTAGATCGGCGGAAGTTTCTCTGAAGTTACTCCATGATGTGAAACAACTGGAACTAGCACCGACAGCATGCTGCTTCTTCACGAAGGCGTCTCGCCGATATAGCAATACTATCTGAAGATATTGAGACACATCAATGCTACAAACTACAAGAAGTAAACCAAGAAGCAAAAAAAAATCTGACCCGATTGAACCATAGCTGTCGGAAGAGCAACCAGACCACCACCGGCCAGATCAGCGATCAAAAAGAGTCCGGCAACGAACCAACTCAATCCTGAAAGGAATTCGAATGTATGTAGTTTAAACTGTACTACTGACAATGAGCTATATCTCAACTCATAAACTGAGACTAGATATGCTTCAATTACATATTTGGCATGCTAGAACCCGTTATGCACAAACATCCGACTGTCATTATGGTCAATTCTTATTGTTAGGTTTGCTTCCGATTACCCACATTTGCCAGGTAAAAAACGCAAACCAACACCATTTTACAAGCTTGTTCTGAACTGTGAAAACTTGAAAACGCTTACAAATTAAATATACAGCGACAGACGGATATTTGTACAGAACGGAGTCAGAAAAACCAATAATAAAAGAAATATGAACTCACTTGTCAGCCGACTATCAACTATGATAATTGCAAGACATGTCCCATCTAATAAATACCAACACAGCTTAGATGCGCTTCTCTTATATGAAATTTTGGAGGGGTACCTTTATCGTGTGCGAAAACACTC
Organism: Koerneria luziae; assembly: GCA_014805365.1. Taxonomy (NCBI): domain Eukaryota; kingdom Metazoa; phylum Nematoda; class Chromadorea; order Rhabditida; family Neodiplogasteridae; genus Koerneria; species Koerneria luziae. Next base: position 10,026 of record JACMIJ010000289.1, on the reverse strand, counting down.
GATTCCATCGAACCCACCGAGGCAGTACTCGTTGGTGCGCTCGAGGTCATTCTGAACGGATGTCAACGTTTACTGTAACTCGTAGCTCGAAAACATAGCACATATGGATGTACAATGTAAACTGACTGTTGCCATCGGTTCATATCTTATTGTTATGAATTCCCCAATACTCAAATTTGGTTTCCAAAAAGATGGTAATTGAAATCGCCTTAGAACTTGCAAAGGTATCAAATACACCGAAGGCAAACTATAGCTAACGGAGAAATAGTACTTTGAAAGTATGTTTGCTCCTTCTTTAATAGATGAAAGACAGAAAATGAACGGCGTTCACTGCCCAAAAAAGATGACATTTGTTCCCGTATCAACCTGTTACTGCATCACAATGTTTACACACTTTTGTTATCAATCGTACGAAAGACAACTTTTCAACCCTTAAGCTTAACATTAGAAACAGATGTATTATTAACCAATAAGTAATAACTGTAATGATAAAGTATCACTTTTAACTTTCTGTATTATTAGCTCATCAAAGTTATATCAGTAATAGTAGTTTATCTAGTAAGCACTATTGGCTTATCCGACTCCGTTCTGAACAAATATCCGACTGTCGTTACATATTCAATTTTGTTAGCATAGTCAAATATTTCATAGTTCATAGCAGGATCACAAGTGTGTAAAATTGCATGGATTTGTGAAAAATTCGAATATAGTGTGTAAACATTGCAAATTGTGCACTTGGAGAGAAACCTAACAATAAGATTTGATGATACTGCGACTGTCGGACAGTTGTACAGAAAGGAGTCAGGTATGCCGACAGTACCTAAGTAATGCATAAGTAACGAGTAATGTATATTTTGTACATTTAACGTAAGCATACGCTGGCAATGGTACGAGACAAAATAAAACAGTTCAAATGTTCTATGTTGACGTATGACAACGCGGCCATTATGAAAACACTCACAGTCCATGTTCGAAAGAACCGCCCATTGTCGTCGATTGCTCTTTCAACAATTTCTGAAATGTGAAAATATTATAGTGAAAGAAAGCTTCACGGTATAAATGGGTTACAAATACAAGTTAAAGATAAAATGCTACTTGTTATTATCGAAATGTTGGGAGAGATCGGTTTCGGTCTCAAAATCCTGATCGAGCCCGGGACGAGACCATCATCAGAGAATTACACTTTACAAACATTACAACATACAAAATAATACTATTTAAAAATGTTACAATACTCAGAGAGAAACAATTATCAATAGTATTCTAGTGTTTGAAACACTCATTTTGCTCCGTTTTAATATATCGGAATCCTATTGAGAAAACGAGTGTTGTAAACACTCCAACAGTACAACAGTGTGTTTAAAACACTCAAAATATAAGCTTTATGTTTTTGCGAGTATTTGCCACGGTTCAAAACAGCGCAACGGGCAAAACACGTTCGCGTAACAATGACGGACGATAATAGGTCAATTATTAGGTCACAATGTTTTTTTTCGATTAGGCAACTGGTTTTATGATATGTCAAATTGACATGGCCAATGAACCATAATATTATCAACAGTATACTAGCAAAACCCTTAGAAAACATTGCTACTATCTCTTACATTTTATAGGCTGCTGCTACCTTATAACCAGAATATGCTATGTTCTCTAATTGTAAGATGTGAGTTATTCTACTATTTTCTAACAGCACATACTGCAGCTTTGAGATGTCAAAGAGATCGTGTAAGCTTTAGTACAATTTCCCAAGCAAGGAGATTGTACTATCGCGTTTCCCGTTGTCACCAGTGCCACTAACAATAAGTTGTATTCACCATTTGACTTTTTGAGACATTCCCTACCTTTTAAGTGTTTCTCTCTTTGATAGTATATTTGAAACACCAGGTGACACCTCGTCTCTAGTATGATCGTTTTGGTCGAGCACCATGTCGGCGAACTGGATAAGGCAAGACCAGTGTCAGTGTTCTTTCTGAGGGAGACCCTTCTCGCCTTCCGACAAACAAATCAAGAGTACTCTTTTCACAGCGTTTTGACGGGACCGGAAATGCCTATGTCACCTCAACATAAATTAATCAAGCCATTAAAAAGCCAAACCAAGCTTTTTCGAAAGCATTTTTCTCATCTAACCAAAACACTTTGGTACTAAAAACAAGCACAAATGTTGACGGTTTCATTCCGGCCCCCTCTCCCCTTAGGTACTGTATATTCCGAAAGAAAGCAAACTTTGGTACGAACGCAACTGACGTACGGTTTACCGGCAAAAGCAACATACTTTGGCTCTACTGTGACGTTATCAACAGCAAAACACACACAAAAAGACCAACCGTCATGAAACACGACGGTCTTATCAGATTACTGACAAGAAGATGGCCGAAGCTTACTGGCGGAGAGATGTTTGTTGTACCATAGGTCATAGAGTACTTCTCCTCAGTAAACTCCTCTGTTCCCAATGAACTTTCCAGTGATCTTACATCCTGAGTTATTGTAAAAAGGTCACAGGAAATCTCACGGGAAACACAGGAGTTTACTACAGCAATTGTTGCGAGTCTTCGTATATATGCTCTTACAAGTAAGTATATACATTATTACTACAGTATGAGTAATCAATAACCTCGAGAGCAACGTTTCCTCACAGCATGATGAGATAAGGTAACTTCCGCCGGCCTCAAATTAGCATATTTTGTTATAGAAAATAAAATATTTGTTGTGGTATGCAAATTAGGTACTGTAGGCCGGCAGAAGTAACATGATGTGTCCTATAAGTATTGAAAACTTGCAACCTTGAAAATAAACAAATATAAAAAATGCAATATAAAATAAAATATAAAAAAGCAGTCACACGCAAATCAGGTGATGCCGAACACACACACAGAGACGGGGTCCGGAACAAAAAGATCTGTGCTGTCTATAATGAGCCGCCAGCAGAGATCAAGGAAGCCAGGAGAGCGAAAACAAATAATACTGTCTAATCATATCAAGTGTGTTTCGCGTATTATACGCCGTCTTCCGTGCTCTATGCTCGAATTTGCTGATATTAGATCAATGTGAAAATAGCGTAATAAGTATTAAACATAACAAAAAGAGAGTAAGGGCTACTTGATAGCTATCAGTGTTGGGGCAAATGCTTTTCCTACATACTATTGGTCTTCTTGACTCCGTACTGTACAAACAGCCGACTGTCGCTGTATGTCAAATCTTATTGTTAGGTTTCTTACAATTAGCATAAACACAAATTAGTTAGAGAATTCAATTTTTTGCAATTGTAAGCCATTTTCAAGTTCTTGCCTTGTTATAAACTGTGAACAACTTGAACAAAACTGACTGTACAACAACAATATTTGTACAGAACGGAATCAAATATTCAAGTAGTAATACCACTACCAAACAATGGAATAAACAAAACCTTTAACCGCCGAATATTTCATTGTATCAGCATTTTGTACGATAAAGGTACGAGAAGAAACATTGAACTGATCTACCCGCAAAGGAACTGTTTGCGAGCACTGAAGAGTACTGAATAAGCGAGCGAGGAACAATGAAGTTACAGGTTGTTGCCGAAACAAAAGCAATGATAGATCTCTGGGTATTGCAGGCCAACAGCAATAACAACATTGCTGTTGGAAAATCTGACTCCGTTCTGTTGAAATATGCGACAATCACTGTTGTGGTCAAATCTTATTGTTAGGCTTCTTTTCAATTACATAAATTCACCAAAGTATTCAAATTCTTCGCAAACCTAAACCATTTCACAATCTTATGAACCTGTGCTGAACTATAAAAAAAACTTAAATACGCATACAAAATTGAATATATGTGACAGTCGGACATTTGTACAGAACGGAATCAGATAAGCCAATAATATTTTCCACAAATGCGGGCTATGAGCAACTTTTACTGTGTGGGGATTGAAGCGTATGCGGAGCAAGGAATGGGCATGATAAGAGAAAACTAAGCCTCAAATAAGCCTGAATAGTGCTTGAGTGTTCAAAACACTCATTTTCTCACTGTTAAGTATTTCGTAATCCTATTGAAAAAAGGGGTCATAAATCCTCAAGCACTAAAGAGTGTTTCAACACTGAACATTGAAGGCTTATTTTTCTCTGGGAAAGTACGAATGCGATTTTTCCCAATTTACATTGGCTGACAGTGAGTTAGAAATTCTGTGAAAACAGTTATTTCGGCGTTTCTCCGAGATACGAGAGACAAAAGGTTCTTGTGCTTTGGTCGAACACACAATAACAAGCCAACCATCAATGTGATCCGAAACAGTGTCTACTCGTCGGCGAAAACCAGCGCCGAAAAGACTGGCCACTGTTCGGCCTTCAGAGATTCTCTTTTTACTCCGTTCTTTCTTTAAACACTCTTTGAAGAAGGAATAAGCTCACTTTTTAAAGTCTCCGTTAACTATAGCTTGCCCTGAGCGTAATTGTCACTGCCATTGCTTCTTTAATGATATAAATGACAATTGATAGTTTTATGAGGCTCGAAAGATCGTAAAACAAAGAAAAAGGTAACGCATAACAATGCCCTATTTATTCATCTTTCACAGCAAGCATAAGATTGTTCGGGCATAACAAAAGAGTGAGTTTACTCCTTCTTTAAAGGTAATGATTTGCCAGTAATAGGTGGGGTTTCTAAGGTGCCAGGAACACTTTGGGATATTTGAAATCTGATTGATCCCACCTGGAGCCGGCCAATTCCGTCGCGGTTAAGCCAGTACCATATGTAACCCAACCCCGGAGGGTGACGCAAACCCCCTGGTTTCAGAGACAAAATTCCATCCACCTGAACCTCTTATTGTTAGCAGTAATATTGCCACTGTAAAGTAACCGAAAATCTTGGGCATCACCTATAAAAATCGGCCCATGGGTACACCTTCCCCCCATTTTTCCCATGGGTACACCTTCCCCCCATTTTCTAACCGGTCCTACCCTTTTATTCTATGAATGCGCATTTCTACAATCATGTTCAGCATATCAATAGTGTAAACTGCCCTCTGTGACAAGAACCATAAATTGTGAAAACGTCGGCAAACATCGGAAAACGCAATCTCACAAAAACCGAAAATCAACACCAAGTAAGCGAACGAGCAAACTACATACAAAGCTTGTCTTTAACATAACTCCCGATTATCATTACATCTTTATTCAAGAACAGCATGTTGCTTCCGCCGGTCTACAGTACCTAATTTAAATACGTGTTCAAATGCATCTCTCACAAGAACAAAAGGATACGCAAATTTGAGACCGGCGGATGTTTCACTGCCTCAAAAGTGATGTGCAAGTTATTTACATGGCATCTGATAGCAGGGTAAATGAATTTACAGATACGGTAGTTTATTAAATAACTATTTATAAAGAATATACCTAATTTTAGGCAGACACATAAACACACACACAGCGTGTCATAATCACTGACTTATTGTTAGTAACGTAATTCGAATATTTAAACAAAGAGATATTCAAACGAACAATGGTGATATAGGCATTATCTTCGGAGTGGCGCGAAAGCAAGTGTTTTGAAACGCCGGATATAAATAGCATTCACTTGCTAAACAACATCTATTTTTAGAAATATATGTATATGATGTGGGGCGAGCGCAGATTATCATCATCTGTTTGTTCTGTGCAGTGTTTTTGATAAACTAATTTACAGGTCTTTTTGTGTTGTCATAAGGTCTAGCGGTTTCAAGGACATGGTATCTTATTGTTAGGTATCTTTCAAGTTACATTTTTTGAGAGCTTACAGTTACTTGAAGCCAAATAAACCAACGATGTAAAATTTGCACTATCGTTGTTAACATTCTAAGATTTTTCTTTCAAGCGTGTCAAGTACTTTTTTACAAGCGATTTTGGGGTTAGCCGGAGATAAACGATGTATGGTAATCAACATAATGATTGGCGGTCACCGAAAACTATGTTACCTTTGTGTTTTTACCACTCTTAGTTGGAAAATACCCTTTTCGGCTGTGATCAGTACTGGTAAGATGGCGCCAGTTTGTCTTATACATTACACTATTCCATTGACTTCAACAATGAGCAAAGTTCTTGCGAAAAGAAGAAATGGATGTTTTCTTTGTATCATAGGACCAACACAGGCTCTAATTGTAAGTAAACTCGCTATACGTAAATAAGCATGTAATGTTTGTCAGTAAAGCAAACTAAAGCGAGGTTCTAGCGAATCAAGAAGGCCTCATAGCCTGATGGGTAGTAAAAACGATATATAATATTTTCCCCGTAAACCCATGTAAAACTAAATTCATATGTAATTTCTATTTTATTATTATGTTTTATATTATATATTTTACGTATATTTAAATTGTTTTTGTAGCTAATAATAATAATCACGTGCGGAGTAAGAGCAAAAAGTGTGCACAATGACCTGTTTGGCATGAGGAAACAAAAAAATGGATTATCTTGGCTCTCTCATTTTTCCACACACAGAAGCATGCACGTGAAACACATAATGCTGGACCAGAACGATATATGTTTCATCCGGTGGATATATAATAGTATACTAGATAATGAGAGAGAGAATGGGAGTGAGAGATAGGAAAGTGTGGAATCTCAAGCATATCATAAAAAAGATGGATAAAATATTCAAAAATTGAGGGGTTTGCTTGGAAATTTCATAGGGGTGACCAATATTTCAATATTTTCGGTTATTTTTCATTGTTTACAATACTGACAAAGAAGTTTTAGGTGGGTGGAATTGGTGTATTCCCACTTTGCATCTCTGACCAAGGGACAAAGAGTCTGTACTTTGTTCTTCTTGTTTATTGATTACAACTTTCTTAATTTCAACTTGATCCTGAATAAAATTTCACATATACAATTCAAACTATAGTTTACCGTTAGGTGCTTTTGGGTTTCTGTTCATTTTTCATTGATAAGACCTAGAAACTTACAATTAGCACATAAAAACAAATGAATATGCAAATTTTGGATACGAGGAAGTTCCCCCACTGTCTCAATGTTATGTAATGGCACGTTTGGTAGGTGAGTGCAAAAAAAAGGAACAGAACAAAACGAGCGTAATCCACCGCTTACCAATCGTAAGCCTGATTTGTTGGGTACACGCTGTTTTTATTCTTGTGACATGTATGTACGTAGATATGCACGAACAACTGGTACGATACACGGTTGCACATGACGCCGAGATAATGGAACTTCCGGTCTCTAGGTCTTAAAATTGAATAGCTCTTTGGCTTTCAAGAGTGAGATGTTTTTTTTTGCAAATTAGGCAAAGCACATAATCACAGCGTTTCCAAGCAATTCATAGACCTAAAGAATAAAGAATAAAGGATAGACCGCCGGTTCGAAATCCCCTTGCATATCATATTGTTCTCTTTTCAAAATAATTTCTTTATATTTATGTAACTGAGGTGCACAAAAAATGTCATGAAACGCTGTGGCATGTTGTTGCCGTAAACCAGTAACATGTTTTGTCTTGAGGACAATGCGTTCGATGGAGCTGATGCAGACACCGCATGCTGCATCCGCCGGTCTATGGTACCTAATTTGCATATGTCAACAAAGGTTTTGCTCGCACTGACAAAGGAATATGCAAATTTTAGACCGGCGGATGTTTCACACTCTTACCATAGTGTGCTTACAATCGGTTTAGTACACAGCCTGCTACTATAATAATTCTGACAACAATGTAGCATTATGTGGACTAACACAAGACTAACGTATGATGATTGTTGCATATGTACAGTGTTCTATGTAAGTGCTTATCTACTTACTGAGGCGAAATGGTTTGACCTCGGAGAACTTTGCTCTTCTCCTCCCCACCCCCCTCCACCGCAAGCGGACACTGACGCAGAAGCATGCTGTTTTCGTCCTTGTATTTAGCCTTACTTACTTGTGCTTTGCATTGCGTCAAAACAAAGTTCTGCAAACAACATCATTTATCAAGAGACCAGTACAATGCACAGAATCAAAGTGTCACGCAACTCACAACACACTACTTCCTCGGTCTACAGTACCTCATTCCATAATACCTTAGTTCTACAGTACCTAAGTCTACACTACCTCATTTGTATACGACAACAAAAGCCGCTTTCATAAGAACATTGATACATGCAAATTTGCTACCTGGGGAAGTCACACTTGCGGTCTCACCGTGATGCGAACTATTGTATTGCCTTACGGTTATCTTTACATACAGTAATAAATACATTCCAGTTATCGTTGTAACAGACACGTTTCTGATTGTTATTATACTCACAGGAAAATAAGCCTCAAATAAGCCTGAAAGTGTTCAACACCCTCATTTTTTTCTCTTGGAGAATACGTACGTCGACAATTAACTACACCTAGTTCAAAAAATGGAGCTTACTTTTCTGTGAGTATTATTGTCTTATTGTTATTTGGACAAAATGGACTAGAAATTGCTCATTTCTTATTTACTAGACAAATAAGACTAGCAATTGCCTAATTTCCATATCGATCCGTAATGTCCATATAGTACAACTGCATTCCCTTCGTGCCATCATACAGGGTGATTGGCGTGCCATCGGGTCGGACGTAGAACTGCGGTTCCTCCTTTCGTAGATCAAACAGCAGGTGATAGCCATTCTTGGCCAGCAGCTTCTGATTCGCCAGTGAAGAGGATTGCGCGACGATACCGCGGACACCTTCAGCCTGCAAAAAACGTTTGATCTACCGCATGTCACAGCATCTACCGTACTATTATTAGCTTACCTGTCTCTGTTCTGTAAAATATCCGATTGTCGATTTATAATGGTATCTTATTGTTAGGTTTCTTTCGTATTCAAATTTTTCACAAACCTTTGTCATTTTACAAGCTTGTAGACCTGTACTGAATTGTGAAAACTTGAATATGCTTACAAAATTGAATATGTAATGACAATCGGATATTTGTACAGAACGGAGTCAGATATTCCAATAGTACCCATGCATCGACAATAACTAACAATAACTTACATTGCATGTTTTCGTACAATCTAATAACGTTCACTTTTTAAACATTTCTCTCGGATCCGTCTTTGACGATGGTGTCGCTCCGGGAAGAGGTTAGCCGGGCAGATGCCGAAACCGAATAATCTCATTTACTAACAATAAGTAGTTAAAACTAGCTAACATACTATCTTTTCTTTATAAACTTTACTACTTATACTAATTGCTTCAATTTTAATCGACAATGACGTTATTGATAACGCCCGGTCACCACCATTTTGAGATATCTTCACATTTGAGATACCTTACAATGCACCTCGTTTAGGAGACTAACAATAAGATTTCAGTAGGCACTCCCGTTTCATACGTTATAGGGGTGTGTAACGTTTCTATATTTCGAAAACGGTTTTTTTTTTGTTTTCGAAATATAGAAACGTTACACGTCGATGCATGTCTACACATCATTTGCATAATATTACACAGCCGTTTATCGAGATAACAAAAGGATATGCAAATTTGAGTCCGGCGAAAAAAATGCGTTTTCCTAACATTATGCGTATGAAAGTTAATAATGAATAAAAAAAAGCAATTTACTCATGTTATCATAAACACTCGAAACGCAACAGTTGTTAGTATTATTGAAGCAAAACGAATTGTCCAAGGCGCGTAGCAATTGAGAGCGCGCGTCGTATAAATCGCACATTTTCATATGCTTGAAAGTGTTCTACAAACCGAATTCAGTATGAGAATTGGTTTGCTCGTCAAGCGCAACATAACAATACCAAACTCATATTTTTAGACAACTTTGAAAAGGTAGCACAGTTCGTCATTCGGTCAAACAACGGAAAAACGTGACAATTCGTTTTGCAGCAATAATACTTCAAAAAATCCAACAATCGGTCGGTGTCTTGAAGCAAAAGAGCTCATGTGCCTTTTCGAATAGCTGCTTGACTTGCTCTTATTTATTCGGGTGCACCCCATTTGCGCCATTCCCATTTGCGCCAACTGTTGTTATCTCCTCATGAGACGTAATTTTTCGAACTTTTCGTACCGTACTTTCCAACGGCTATGGTCACTAGAGTGCACAAGAAATTTCAGCCTT
>JACMIJ010000288.1:0-22601 GCA_014805365.1 Koerneria luziae | reverse complement strand
AAGGACACATGATGCGTATACGCATAGGAATAAAAATAACCTATCTTACAATTAGTAAGCTTAATAGGCATCGCGACGCACAGAACACGGGTAAAGCATACGAGATTAGGATGAACTAATGAGACCATACCTAGTGATCCTAACAAAGATCAGAGATCAACTGGATCCAAAAGGGGTAATTTTTGAAGAAGTTGAGTGTTCAGTAAGATCCACAATCACGGTCACCAAACAAAAGTGTACCCGGATCTCCGCGCGTGACGCCGGGCGGAGCGCCAAGGTCGCGCACGTCGAGATCACCCGCGCGCGATAACGCGCGCGAATGATCGCGACGACGATAAACTTTTCCACGCACCAAAGTTCATCCCCGGCGGAATTCCTTCTTTTTGCACTTCCTTGCAACTGGTAATTAGGGCAAAGGTACCACACTACTATTGGAATATCTAACTCCCTTCTGTCCTGAACAAAAATCAGACTGTTGCTTCACCTTTAAGTCTTCGTGTTATAGTTCTTACTCATTACACAAAGTTGCTAACAATAAGATGTTGTTCAAATATTTCCAAAACAATGAACTTTCACACGCTTGTGAAGCTGCTGTAAACTGTGAAAAATTTGAATACGTCAACAATGTGCATATACAATAACAGTCGAATACTTGTTCAGAAGCGTATTTCAACAGTAGCAACTTGCAGGACACATCGTTCAGCAAGGGTGATTGAGCCAACGTGGTTGACAAGAAACATCAAGAGTACGACCGAATGAGCAAACGGCAATGAAAACGTTGAAACACAAAAGTACCGGGTCCGGGCACAACACAGTTCGTTAGCCATGTGTGCGTGCGTGGGCGTGGTCAACCCGTTAGATCGCCGTTGACGTGTTTCGGGTGTCAAAGTCCGTGCGACTCCCACTCTGATCCATGACATGTTCGGATTCTGCTGGGGGGAGATCCGTACAGCTACGACTAGACTTTATCAGACGACCAAACTAGAGTCAAGTTGATGAGCAGTATTCTGGGTCTGGGAAAAAGCTAATAATAATAATGTGAGCTGTAGCTACTACACACAGCTACACGTGTGGGAGACAAATACATATTGTACTGTTCCAGCTGCATTGGCAAATCTTGCTGCTTCATAATTAGATTTGAAAGCGTAACATAAAATAATTTATGTAGAATTACAAGAAAAGACGACCCGGTTGACTTGAAGGGCTCAGTAATGATGAGACGAGCGCCAATCTATATAGACAATTGAAGGATTGTACATGCCTACAAATTTCATTCAAATTCTAAGGAATAAGCTGGCAAATACTAACTGACAATCACTGTCACGCAGCGGTAAGGCAAAGGCACAGTATTCAAGGCATTTCGTCTGTGGTGAGTCCTGAGAAGGCCAGGACGTTGTGGGGCCATGTAAGTCCGAAGGTGTCCAGTCATTCACACAGACCGATTACTCTTCGTGATACTATCACTACCAATCGTCTACGCCGGAGGAAGAACACCTTTGTTGGGTTGAGAAGCGCCGGGAATCGAACCACGCAGCGGAAAGAACAGCAAAGAATGGCTTTCTTTCATTCAACCGTCTATACCTTGGGCTTCCTTCGAGAGGCATCAGTAAACCGGTAGATACATACTTGACAAATTACATTGATGCCAATACGCATTATTTTCCCGCGCCTCTACTACTGCTAAGTGGTGAATGACTACTTTTGTATGGTATGTGAAGGTATCTTTCAAGTAAAGGTAAGGGAAATGAGTTGTCAAGTAACAGTGAAGGTTATGATCCATCAAGTAAAGGTGAAGGTAAAGTCTTAAAAGTGATCAAAGGAGTTCCTCAACGGGGACTAGTGCTATACTAAAAACACTGGGGAACAACAAGATCACTTACCCCAACTCATTAACAAATGGTGAGATATGTCTTTTTCGTGATATGTATAATAAAAGTTATTTTGAATTCACTATTAGACTAAAACAAATGTTTGCAAACACGTGCAACAGTAAGCACGCTTACAATTAGTGTTAGAAAACCACGTGATATAGGAAATAGAAACCGCGTAATTCAATGTTTCGCGCGTGATATGATACATTTCATGCACAGCAAATCCCTGCAAGATAAAAATTGCGGTGTAACTAAATTGCCGTTGATATGGGTTAAGGAAGGAAGCAAACTTGGGTGCAAAAGTCAATAGTATCGTAAACAAAAAGCCAGAACGTAGCCTGAGTGGCAATTAAAAGACCAATATTGACATTGTTGTCAAGGCAAATGCCACATTATTATGCTCATTGTTAAATTTCATCTTCCTTGCACTATTCCCGTTTATTACACATGGTCGATGAATCCAGTCTGAATGGGACTGGTACCCTAACTTGGGAATCCAGTAAACCATCCTCAGATGACTCTGCTTGTAGTTGCTGAAGAACCATGAAATGGCGGCTACTTGATTCTCACCACTAACCACGCTACTTAGCTCCTTGGCTTATTGTTAGGTGATAAAGTGGGACGGATCTCGTGACCCTCTGAATGACAACTTAGCTCAGAACCAACTGAGCCACTCCTCCGTATTTGCATTAATTGTATTACATTATACTATGTATTACATACACTATGTATTACATACAGCTCTTTTGCACTGCCGGTGATAAAAAAATGTATTACATACATAGTTCAGTATCAGCAAAAACAAGCCAGACAGATTTCATTCACTGCAATAATGCTGGGAACGAACAACCAATAGAACCGACAGGTTCTGAAAACAACAACTTGCGGTTCCCGCATGTGACACTGGGAGCGCGTCAAGGAAGCAACAAAGAACGAATGGGCGTTGCAGGAACCAGCAAGACGCGGTTACGGTAGCTGTTCAATCTTATAAGTGAACTCGGACTGGCAGAAAAGTGCATGTGAAGAAGTTGGAAAGAATGTGTGCTTTGTGATTTAACTATCTTACAATTAGTCTTTGTACTTTGTACTTTCATCTTCCGATTAGATAAGCCGGTTGAGGCTAATTGTGTGGTAATGAGAGTTGTGAGAAGGATAGATAAACATATCTTTTAAGGGGGCCGGAAACCGTCAGTTTACCGAGGAATTTGCTTATCGGTATTCCTTGAACACTAAAGTGGCGGGTCAATAAAACACTCTTTATGAACACATTTTTTTCCGAATGAAATGACGGTTTCCAGCCTCCATTAAAGGATTTCTAAATATATACTAGTACCCATCCTTCAACGAAACATTGTACATTACGTAGCGCATCGGAGCCGCCAAAATTGTTGTCTCATTTGCATATTTAGACAAAGAGATATTCAAAAGAACAAAGATGATATAGGCATTTCTGAAATGGCGCGAAAAAAAAGATTTAAATGTTATGCCAAACTCTTGCACCAAAAATATTCAAACAAAACCGAACTTATAGTGTAATCAAAGTACATGAGGAACGGAAGAGTATTTTAACATACCAGCAAAATATTGCAAAAATGGCACAAAAAAAACATTTCTCGATGGTTCTGGACAGTTTTGTGCGGGGACACGCAGAACCGACTATCAGCTCTTTTGCACTGCCGGTGATAAAATATTCACAACCGCGGACAAATGCACCGTTTCTGTGCGTTATTCAGCATGGCTAATGAACGCGTAAACACGCTTGAATTTGCGCGGAAAACGTGAAAGGCTCTACATCGTTCGGCTTGCTTAGAAAGAAACAGTTAAGTATTGCTGTATCAAGGCCTCATAACGTGCGTGGCGGTTAAAGGATGCCGGAAACCGTGAATCCTCGGAGGCAAAAAGCCCTATTTCCTTATATAGTTGCCCCCCTCACAGAAGTTGCGGGTCGCTTATACACGCAATTCTACTAGCACAGAACAACGGTTTCTGGCCTCCTTTAAGCTTGCATAACACAGGCCTATAATGGACAACTTGTCACAGTAGGTTACTTCTGCCGGTCCTACAGTACCTAATGTGCATACGACAACAAAGAGGCACGATAACAATAAGATGTGAGAACATATAGCGAGAGTCATTTGTATAAAACGGAGTCAGCTAAGGTGTTAGCCCTCCGTTGAAGGCAATTGGTAGTGATTGTATCACGAAGAGTAATCGGTCCGTGTGAATGACTGGGCACCTTCGGACCTAATAGCCCCACAACGTCCTGGCCTTCTCAGGACTACCCGCAAGGCGAAATGCCTTGAATACGGGAGACTTTGCCTTTGCCTTTTGGAGTCAGCTATTCCAATACTATAATATAATACATATGGCGAAGCGGGAAACAAGACGAGCACAGGCTTAGAAGCCTTTGGAACAATATAATCAGTTGCTGATATACACGAGGAATGGAAATTTCATTCCCATTATGTTCTGGCACTTTTTGGGTCGCACGGTTTGCAACCCTTGCACATATTAAACCATATTGCTCATTTATCCCGAAATTCTTCAGTTTCAAATTCGAACAATACGCTAGCGCATTCTAATGAATGTAGCTGATGTGAAACAGTACACTTGTGGCTACATTTCCATGTCAATAGACGCATGTCTTTATTGTTAGGCATGTCATGCACTTTGGTGAAAATGATTGCAGTCGCTTATATAGACATTGCAATACCTAACTTTTTTTGACAAATAAAAACAATTATGATATTGATTGAAAATCACTCGCATACATACATAATGTGAGGCAAAATAATCCACAACTTATTGCTAGTTCAATGTGAGTGCGTGTGCAAAGAAATGCGACAGTCGGTCGGGTTCTCTTACAATTAGATTTTGATAGACTCTGGTGGTTAGATAATGTCAAGATAAGGTAAGCTAATTTTAAGGTAATAACAAAGTAACTATGTGCAACCAGTAAATGTTCTTATTGTTAAGGCGAAAGTCAGCAGTTTTGTGACTGTGTTTGCATAGACAATGATATTTAAAGACAGCACAAAGACATATTCAAAATTAGCAATCAGTGATCAGCAATATGCAAATTTTTAAGTTACGGTCAACGAAACAACTTTTAAACGCCGTGAAGCTGGAAGCTGCAACAATCAGCAAGCGCATACATAAATCGATTTTGCTGGTTCGTCCAAACAGACCGGAATACTACACGTATGGGGAAAGCACGAATAAGATCAAGAAGATGAGATATACTCGGTGTTTGTTCCCGACTCGACTCTTTATCCTGAGTTGGCTCAGTGACTCTACTCTTCATCCTGAGTTGACTCGTTGTCCTGACTCTGTGATTCACCAGAGTCGGAACACCGAGTCGGGTCATTTACAAACCTGGTTAATACTGGCCCATCTGCTACAATACAGGCAGCTATTGCAAATTACGTTGTCTAGCAGAATACCTCCAGTTACTAATGGAAATTAATAACAACCAGCATAGGACAGCGCAATTACGGATATACTGAAATACTTACAATTAGCATTGGCAGAGAACCTAGGGCCTCATGCGTAACACGTAAACAACAGCACATGTAGCAGAACTTACAATTAGGAACTACTTGACACCCGTTATGCTCAGAAATAGACCTTACCCTTGAAATTGAGGCATATCCTAAAGCATATACATATGATGCAAGTTAGCACTAAAAGGTAGTGCTGAGAAAACAAGAAACAATATGTCAAGTGGTAACAATTACGTTGCCTTTGGAAGTATCAGCTCGAACATCTAACATTATAATCCTAACAATAAGCTAAGCAATGCAACGTTGGAGTTACTACCTAACAATAAGTCGGAATTAGGGAGAGAAAGAGCTGACTTGATTGGGCACAGAGTTGTTTTTTTTTCAATACGAGTAATTAGAACACTCTAACTGTGCATGACTTATGTCACATATCACGTGATGTGTCATACATGTCAAGCATTTTCTTGCGAACGATGCAAATAGAAACTGTATGTAATTGACAAGATGGTAATATAATACTTTGGTTGTAAGTTTGCAAGAAGAGAGAGAGAGACAGAACTAACTAGAATCATTTCACAACCGCCGATACAGTTACTTCATTTGCATATTTAGACGAACAGATATTCAAAAGTACAAAGATGACATAGGCATTTTGGGCGCGAAAACAATACAGTGAAGAACATCAATCACTGACGGAGCATATAGGACACAATGAGAACCATCCCTGTCCTTTTGCTGCACCATTTCCAAGAAGAAGAAAAACTATATTCCCTAGGATATCAGGTTTCGAACAGGGAAGGAAATACGGTAGATGTCCACGTAGCCAATGAGCAGCTTGCACGTTTCCGGGATGGTCTTTTTCATCTTCTTCAAAAATCCTTATTTTTTTGTTGAGACTCAAATAGCGAAAAGTAGCTTCACAGTGTGAAAAATCGTTGCGTGACGCGTTAAGCATACGAAGACAAAGAATCAAGGCAATTTCAACATTCTAGATGTGCGTCTTATAGGAACTTGAACATGAATCTTTGAAGCAACATTTCAAATACAAAAAGACCTCATGCACCTGTGACAGTGGTATGGATGCGCTTCCAAAGATATTGATTTTGCCGTCGTAAAGCATCATCCGTTAAAATAAAAGATAGAAAAGAAAACAATGGTTTTGTACGCATCACGAACTGTGAATGTCTTATTGTTAGTTTGTTAGACTTGCAAAACTGGTACAGAGTGCAAGACTGTAAGCATAGTACCGCGTTTTTTTTTAACTTTACAATTTACAACGGAAAATATTCTTGCCCACAGTGAAGAAACACCAACCTACATGTTTCAAGCAATTCTTTTGTTATCACTGAAAACCGCAGGCAATGGCGTGACTGTAAAACGGAGAAAAAAGTCACTGGCTTATCCACTACTGTGCCCACAACAACTCTTCCTCCTCAAATACTCTCTTAAAAATACGTATGTACTTTGCACCCGATCAGCTCTGTTTACCTTTACAAATGCTGGTGGGATCTTTGAGATCACTTATATATTCGATGCACCACCACGTGGGATAACCGGGTTGACCAGGGTGGTGGTTAGGGTGGTAGGGTGGTAGGGGGGTGGCGCCTATTAGGAAGGAAGGCCATCTCGTGACCGTGCGCACGGCCGGCCGGCCCATTGAAAAAGATCGCCTCTTGATCGAACCATGAAATGTGCCGTTTGTCACGTACGCAGCCGCAAACGTATGTATTGGCATATAATGAGCATGTTTCGGGCACGGCGTGAGCAAACTAGAAATTATTTTGATCAAATCTAAGAATAACGATTTGAGGGAAGACAGGTACAGGCCCTGATAGAGTGTTTGAACGATTTCAAGATCCTCAGAACTAGGGAAATTTAATGAAAAGGTAGGGCGGAGAAGCAGTCAAAAAAATTGGAGCGGGTGAACCTACGGACTGTATTTGAAAGGGCGGTATCCAACACCTTCGGATCTTTTACATTGGATATATTACAAACCAAGAGATAGTCATTCTCTCATTCTACCGTACCTCATATGCACACAATAACAACGACTTTTCGCAAGAACAAAGAAATGTGTAGATTTGAGACTGACGGAAATTACAACGGACTCGATGATAGATATAGAATACAAATTTTAATTGATTATCAACAATATACAAATTTCAAGTGGAATCGGCGGTCAATAATATGCAAATTTTCAAGTCGAGCTTCAATTCCCTGCAGGGTGTGTGGCAAACGTGCTGGGTGAACTAGAAAAGGCAGAGTCACTCTCTTGCCGCCTTTTCTTCTCTGTACAGGTTTCGGGGGATCATAAGTTCAGAAACAAACTGTTCTACGCGTGTGCGAGACCGAGAATCTCTGATAAAACAACGGGTAAAAAGGCAAAGCTTCTCCCGTAATCAGAGGGGTTCCTCGACGGGGGGTTCCTGATGTGCCAGGAACACTTTGGGAAATATAAGGCCGGTGGATCCCACCCGATAAAACGCGGGTATGAAACACAAAGCTTGCAATTCCGTGGTGTTAGACGGGTTCATCACGATCTTTTGCGTGGGCACAAAGCTCGGATGGATAAGATAGTTATTAAAAAGATCACTGTGCTTACGAATATTATAACAGAGTAAAGAGATACTCCAAGAAAAACTCAAATGTTGAGTGTTCTGAACATTTCTTACAATTAGTGCTAGCGTGTCGATAACACTCATTTTCTCATTAGGAACGCGAAATATTTAACACTGAAGAAAATGAGTGTTTTAAACACTCCAGCACTAGTGATGCTTATTCGAGACTTATTCTTCTTAGAGTAAGTAAGAGAAAATGTGCTACTGGTTTGGTTACACTAGGGACAGAACGGTTTTGGTGTTACAATTAGTATCTTGCGGAAATGCACTAACACCCCGAAATATCTGGAAGAAAGCAACACTACAAGAGACCAGAATACATTCGCGAGAGAGAACGTTTATTTGCACTAGAGTGGTGTTCAGGCTTCTTCCATCGAGCATCATCAGCTACAATGGCTTGCTTGCTCATTGTTGTATTGTTAGGTTCACAGAAAGTGCTGCCTGGCACAAACTACATTTCTATGATGCATACACCTGATGTGTTTGTCAGTGATATAGAGTGCTTTGCTCTTTTACTGATTCAAAGACTAATGGGCTACAATCGACCTGCTGTGAAAGCTGATCCGCGTAATAATAGGCAAAGTGCAAGCTCTTGTAAAAGCTTCGTAAAAACGAAGGTAAAAAGGCATAGGTAAGGTTGAATACGAATATTTACAACAAAACTTATTGTTAGTGAAGATAACCGAACTAGTCTGCGAACATTTGCAACTTCCCCTCCTAAAAGCCTTGTCCTGACATCTTATTGTTAGGCGGTTATTCTACACGTTGTATAGAAAGTATTTGGTTTACAAATGTATTAAAATCTCAAGATTTTATAAAAAGTTTTAGGAAAGTAAATTTTTTAAACAGCCTGCAATGCCGATCACGAGAGAAAATGAGGCTTGCGAGTTGACGAACTCGGCAAACACAATAAACGCACGAGGAAGAGGAAGAGCGAAAGTAAGGAAAACGACAAAAATATGAAGAATGAAAAGCTGAAAAAAAAGAAAAAAAGGCCTAACAACAAGAAAACTGTACAGTTCATGTTATGATTATGTTGTTTTTTGTACCAAAAACCACACTAGACTTCTACATTATTAGACCCATCTGCTGATGTTTCCTGTAACCTTTAACAGTGATTCAATATTAAAGGCTTCTTGAAAGCTCACTGGAAGTAGAAGAGTTTGCTTCCGAGGCCGCTAGTGTAGCACTGCCAAGGTAGCACTACCAAAGTGGCACTACCAAAGTGGCACTACCGTAGCGGTACTACCAAGTTGGCACAACCATCACATGTGTTTCAAACACCAATAACCGGGAGAACTTGACTATCAATAATATCATATACGAAAGTGAACCACAGGCGATGCAATGCCATTGGACACTGACAATGAGAGAGAAAAGAAGAGAGAGAGAGAGAGAGAGAGAGAGACAGACTATAGAGCTGTGGGGTACGAAATGATGCATATATATTGCACACACACGTGGATCCAATGATGGTATTGGAAAAAGGAAAAAGAGGAACACTCAAAAAATTCAGTTATCTGGTGTTGTTAGAACGTACATATACATAACACATAAGCATATGATGCTGACAACAAGACAGTACGATTTCCGTCGGTCACAAATTTGCATATTCCTCTCATCTTATGATAAGAGGAATACGCAAATTTATTGTTTTCGTATGCATACGAGGTTGTTGCATACACCCGGCGGAAGCAACAACCTGTGTGTATTATTACAGAATTGGTTAAAACAATCGGAACAAAGCAAAGGAAAGAAGAGAAACCCTAACAATAAGCTATACCAAAACTATCTAACAACAACTATTCCAAATGTTACCGAGCTGTCACGAACACGCAACACCAGTAACACCAGTAACAACTACACTGATCGTGGAATCGATTGCAGACGATACTGTCAGCCGACGCGACGTAATCTGCGCGACTTTGATCTGACTCCGGCCAACTAGACTCTAGTTCGGGCTGATAGCTCGCAACGTCATCGCGTAACGCCGTGCGGGAAAGAAGCGTAGGCAAGAAGTGACGGAAGCCTTGTTTGGTTGTGAAGCTACAGAAAGGACAAAGTATGAAACAACACCAAAAGCGGCCATGCCTGGAGGGTGATGGTGTTGTTTTATGGTGTAATGGGACTACAAAGACAATTTGTTCTTGTCGGAACACAGCTCAAGGCGTTAAAGAAGGAGCGAACTCACTTTTCTACTATGCCCGAATAGTCGTATGTTTGCTGTGAAACACGAATAAATAGGGCATAGTTACGTGCGTTTTTCGTCCATTTTTTCGGTTTTTTAAACCTCATACACACTCAGTTTGCATTTATATCACTAAAGAAGCTACAGAAGTGTCAACCACACCCAAGGAAAGCTATGGTTAACGGGGACATAGTATTACTTTGAAAAGTGAGTTTACTCCGTCCAAGAGACAGTGACTTGTTCGAGGCAAAGAACACTATTCCCTTGCAGAGACTCACAGATGTTGCGGGTTGTTGTATACGCATTTTTGCTACAATGGTTTTGTAACATAACAATAAGATTAAAAAAGTAAAGTAAGGTTCTCCCTGCTTATTCGATTGTCCCGAGGAGGCCGGGGCAATAAGAAAAATGTACAGATAATGATTTGAGAATAGCTAGAGAATAGTTTTAATTCATATATGCAGTGCACAGATAAAATAATGACGTCATAGTAAATATTTCTAACAATAAGTTATCGAAACATCGAAGAACAAAATATAATAGAGTAATGGTACTATGCAGCACGTGCTTGCAGCAAAATGCACCGATGTGTAAAAATAACGAAGTTACACCTACAATTAGTAGCGTGCAGAAATACAGTCAAAACGGCACGTACGCTCTTAGTATTGGCCGAAACACAATTATGCGGGAATTCAAGTGCTTGTGAAGCACAAAGACCACATAATATCCGCACTGTGACAGATGTTTAAGCGTCCTGTGAAATATTTCTATGACAATTTGGACCTCCTGGAGTGTTTTCAATACAAAATTTTCGTTATCCTTGGTCACAAGTCAGGAATATGTGTCAGGAACAAGTCAGGAATATGTCTGCGGTGGTAGTAAACCCCCCGGAATCCGCGAGCTTGAAACCTCGGAGTTCAGTGGAAATGTCCATTAGTTAGAAGAAACCTGGTAGGTTTCTAGCTCACGGAATCCGACGGGTTTACTGTTGCGGCTGGCGAAAGACCACAGTCCGTAGATCACTCTCATTGTAAGACTGGTAGAGCGAGCAAATTCCCAAACAAGATTGCACCTTGCAACCAGGGCAACGACTCTCTGATACCCTCCTCTCATCAACCTCTAATTGTCCAGTCTGTGAGTTCGAAGATGAAGTGAACGTTTTTCTCATAACGGCCTCTTGCAGTGATATGTGCTGCGTATTCTATAGAACGAACGAATAAGGACAATTATACATTATTATCACGTATATACATATATCGTATATCTGTTATGCATTTCGCAACTTGGTGCCCCCTCAGACAACTGTTAGCTGCCTGTTAGCTGTTAGATGTTAGCTTCACTAACGAGTAGATCTTTATGTAACTGCTTTCCTAATAACGGCTAGATGCTCCACTAGCAGTAAGATGTTATATTTCGCTCTTCAGTAAATGAGTGCTTATCGAACGGGGTACCTCAAATATTAAGGTATCCCAAAATGGGGTTATCCGGTGTTATCAATTACATCGTTATCGATGTACGAGGATAATATTCTCCATTTTGAACCGGGTTCATAAAGTGTTCCATTGTGTTCTGTCACACAGCAAGACGAAAACATAGATCAGTTTCTTTCTCATGCGAATAAAGTGCATACATACTTGTACTCATAAAACAAACTTGTAACACGAGACATCAAACAAACTGAATATGATTATCACGATATTTCGCTTCGAAAACATGGTGGAGCTAGAAAAACTTCACATGTACGAAATATGTGCTATCTTACAATTAGAAAGAATTCTTACAATTAGGTAATCAAAAAACAACAGCACAACGATAAAATCAAGGCAAAATGCAAGGAATCAATGTTCACGAATATCATTGTTAACCATATTGAGAGCTTACAAAGCACATTTGAAGAATAAGACAAATAATGACTTCTAATGACTCGCGCTGCTCTCTTCTTGCCTGCATGTACACATCCACAAACCGTTTTATGATCGCTTTTAAAGTACCTCATTTGCATTTAAAGTACCTCATTTTAAAGTACCTCATTTGCATACAGATACAAAGGAATTTGCGGTGTAAACAAGGGCATATGCAAATTTTGAATCAGCAATCTTGAATAGAAAAAGCTGTGGCCACATAAGGCAGCAGTGAGCAGCACGCTGCTATAAGTGAAGTAACCAGCTAGGTCTATGTTTGAATAAGACTACAAAATGACTAGAAAACGGGCGCATGAGCAAAAGTGATACCAACAAAGGCAAGAGTAAGAGAAGGGGGGAGCGTTGGCTGCCCTGCAAGGACAGTGTAGTTAGATTGGAACAGAACTACTCGGGGCAACAAACTACACAAGACGCGTTGAAAGTTGCGAACCTAACCCATAAGAGCAGAAAATACTTTAGGAATCACGGACAAACTCCATGATAACCTGAGAAGTGAGCAAATCAAATGTTCTAAAGAAATAACAAAGTGCATAATGCACCTTGCCACTTGTAGCGACGAACTACAGCAGCAAGAAACAAACAGACACACAAAATCGTACAAACTAACACGTTATTTAAAGGCAACTATATTCTTGTTGTGATCCTAGTAAATAGAACACGCATTCTACAGTAGACCACCGATTTCAGAGTAGACTATGGATTTCAATGTAGACCATGGATTTCAGAGTAAGCCATAGGGGACGATCCCAGGTGCGCACATATCATAAGTGCATAACCTTATATTTCTCTCAGTAAAGGACAAATCGATATAATTTTGGGTTTTCGGTCCTAACTTGAACATAGCTTGAAACAAGAAACAGTTACAATTTTGTTTTGGTTACAAGTTTTGGCCTGTGTGTTTATGGAATTGTCCCGAGCATGGATTTCATGGTATGCCATCGGTTCCAAAGTAGACCTCCTGTTTCACAGTAGACCATTAATCTCGTGTCCAAGGATACTTTTTTTCTTCAAGCTGAGCGCGAGCATCACGGCATCCGTGGTCTGCATTGCGACCATCTGAAAGGAACTGCTTATTGTTGTTAAAATTGTTACAGTACAATAAGCAGTAACAAAAGTTTAACAATAAGCACAGTTGTAAAAAATAAACCATATGAAATTATGCTCAAATCGCGTAACACTGTACTAATTGTAAGTATTTACTAGTTTCAGCAAGAAAACTTGGATTCACTATAGCCTGGAGCAATGTAATACTTTAACCTCTGTTTGTTGTGCCATTCACAATGTTTTCGCATAGAGCAATTTATGTGAAAGTTGAAAATCTTGCAGAAAGTAACAGCAATTGACGCATGAGACCACAACACACCGGGAAATTTCTACCGTAACCGAAGAGCTTAAAGGCGTTGAAAAAGCGAAAGATTACTTGGTGTGTTTTTCCGGAAGTTTTGCGGGTGCATGAAGTACACACATACTTGTGAAGAAACCGTTTCCTTGTTTCCTTCAAACATAACAATGTGCTACATACATGCATATACTATACATATACTATACCATACTGGTGTGGACTCATGCGCCAATCCCATTTGCGCCAATTGTTGTTATCTTCTCTGAGATGCATTGCTTTTGTCATATTGATAATATGCAAATAAAATTACTAAGGAACCTAATTGCAAGTATGCATAGAATATGCTTAATCAGCTGCACTGAAGCCCCTTGCCCCTACCAAAGCGATTTAAATTTTGTTCCTTTGGTAATTCAGATGTGACCCATCAAATGTGTCCTGTTAAGAAAAAGAAAAAAAGGCAAACCGAACCTCTCGGTACATTTTGTCGATGGCGGTCAACTGCTGGACGAGCATGTACGGTCCTCTTTTCACGCCATATTTCGCCAGAAGGTACGACATTAGTGCGCGCGCGTATTTGTCGCGTTCGTGCGAGAGAATCGCGCGCGCTTCCGTGCTCAGATCGTCCGGTGCTGAAATGAACGTGTTCTTACACCGTTGGAAAACGCTTAACGCCGTTAATGAAAACGCTTAAAGGGGGCCGGAAACCGTAAACTGTTGGAGGCAAAAACCACCATTTCCTTATATAGCTGCTCCCCTGACAGAAGTTGCGGGTCTCTTATACACGCAATTCTGCTAACACAAAACAACGGTTTCTGGCCTCCTTTGAAGGAGGCCCGAAGCCGTCATTTCATTCGTAAGAAATGTGTTCATAACGAGTGTTTTATGCACCCGCCACTTTTTGTATTCAGGGCATATGAGAATTCCTCGGTCAACTGACGGTTTCCGGCAACCTTTAAAAATAGTTTCGATACAAAATAAGGATACAACGAATTAATTTTTTTAGCAGGTAACGGTCATATGCGCAAATGGGCGTTTTAGCACAACAATGGTTTTTTTCTTACAATCAGTAACTATGTATCATGCTGAGTTATTGTGCTAACCAAACAGTTCCTTTCAACTGAAGAGCAATCATAAATGCACATGTTGTCTATCATGTTCCGGCAAAGTTAGTTGGTATTCAAATACTGTAAATCGGCGAAAGCAACATACTGTGCCACTCTTTGAACTGTTGAGAATGTATTATTGGCATACGTGGCTCCGTTCTGCACAAACATACGACTGCAGATTCAAAACTTATTGTTATGATTCTTTCAAATTGAATGATTTTGCAAAGATATTCAAGTGGCGACTTTATGATTTGCACAAACTGGTAAGGTTTTTTTCCCTCACTAGGAACGAGCTCACTTGGATCGCACTAATTGTAAGAAAGACCTTACTTATTGTTAAATATTACTAGTAAACAAGCTTACTTGGATCGCACATTATGATGCAGCGCAGGAGCAGATACTCGGTGCGGTCCAGATCGACGCTCTTCATCAGTTTCGGTGAGTTCCACGGCGTCGCTTTTGTGCTTTCCCTGCAAGACCCAATTTCAAACTTTTCTCATTCATTATTTGTTTTCAAAAAATTGTAACAAAATGCTAACGGTCCTACATTAGCCGTTTTCCTTAATCTCGCAGGGTGGTCACTTCACTTGTAAGAGTTGAGTATCTTCCAAACGAGACCCCACAGACTACCAAACCATGGTTCGGGAAACCTTACTTTATTTTACTATAGTTGTTTTATTTGGATACTAACAATAAGACAAGCACATCTTCAAAAGAACACATCTAAAATATACACATCCGGAATGGCGCCAAAACAATCAATTCAAAATGCTATATTTCCCGGATCAATAAACCTTGGTAATTTTGTTTCAATCAGGTTCAATCATAAACCTCATCCCCACCGTGACCAATGACAGTTTTTTCAACCTCATGTGAACTGTATCTATGAAAGTTGGACTTCTTGGGGGTGTTTCCAGTACATAAGTTCAATATTCTGTACGTTAGTACTCTTGGCAAATCTTACTCCTTTCTATACAAATATGCGGCTGTCACGTTATGATCAAATCCTATTGTTAGGGTGCACTGCAATTATCCAAATTTATCAAGTTAGTCTGATTCTTCGCAAACCCATACTAAAAAAACCTGTGCTCAGCTGTGCAAAACTTGAATACACTTACAAAATTGAAAATATAATGACAGTCGGATACTTGTACAGAACGGAGTCAAATATGCCAATAGTAAGGAAGGCTAATGTGTTGAGTTCAATGCTCCCCGGAACTTTTATCGCTTCACTTCATACCGGGAATTGCAACTAGAAAGTTCGCCTCCAGTTATCTCGTCCACCGAATCGACCTTTATGGTCCGAAAAGAGGACGAAATGATGTAATCAGCAAATGGACTGTTTGGTCCAAAATGTCACGTACTATATTCGAATACCTAACTCCGGTCCGTGTGCAAATACGCTCAACGGAAATGCTTATTAGTCAGCAGAAACCTGGCAGGTTCCTAGCTCACGGAATCCGAGGGGTTTACAACCGCGGCAGGATTTTTTTTTAGTTCATAATAATTTTCGACATCCTGTAAGTTAGTGACAAGTCGGGAATATGTATGTACGATTGGATTACTTGACTCAGTTCTGTACAAATATCCGACGGTCACTCTACAATAAAATCTTATTGTTAGGTTTCCTTCCAATTACCTTATTTTACGAAGCATTCAAATTCTTCGTAAGCTATCACCATTTCACAAGCTTGCGAACCTGTTCTGAACTACAAACAGTTTTGAAGAAGCTGTGAAGTTAACTATATAGCGATAGTCGGATACTTGTTCAGAACGGAGTCAGATAAGTCAATAATATGGTGACGGTTGCTGGAGGGGAGGAACAACCATCGTGCAAATGCGAGATAAGACCGGAACAGCAGCGGGAGGCAAGAAACTTGTTCGTTGACAGTTTCTCTGTATTGGCCTACGGTAGCCGCGCATGAAATGGTCCACTTACGTGTCACCAAGTCACGGAAAACCAACGAGGGGCCTTTATTGGAATGACAATTCAAAAAAAAATTTGGGCAGTTAACACAAACAACAGTTAAAGGGGGCCGGAAACCATGAATCCTCGGAGGCAAAATAGTTTGGGCTCTCTGGGGTGTTAACAGTACACAATTTTTGACATCCTGTACATTGATCACAATATGTTTGCCTATGCCATCGAGAACAATAATCTTATTGTTAGGAAACGCGTTGTAACAAAGGTGAAATGTCTCGAAGCGGGATAACTTTTGCCTTTTGTCAAGAACTATGCAAAATACAGCTAAAAAAGGCACATAGCACACTTGGCACGATTTTAAGTGGTAACTGGTCATCTCTCATGGGGATCGAAAAGTGACCAAAGTTACTTTGTAAGGAATTCTCAGCACATCAGCATTGGTCGCATTGTGACTTTTATGCTGCCGGCTGCTAACAATAAGCTAAGCGATCGGTTAATCAGATTCTATTAGATTCAGAAACCATAAACCATATAGTGTTTCAACTCGATAATAACAATAACATTAGCCTAAAACGTTGCGTGTTGCAAATGCTCCAGCACTGCTAAGGCTTATTTTCATCTGATTGTGAGTGACCGAGAGGAGTCGGAACTGCCAAGGATAAGCGATGGAACCCGAGGATCGCCCAATTCGCCCGCATCACGTCATTAGTATGAAAACATCGATTATGCGATAAATGTAAAATGTGAGTAGAAAAAAAGAAAGACGATACTCACTCGTGCAACCGAAACGGTGTCCGGCCGTCCGGATAGTAGGCGACATCGGACCCGTGCCTGTAGGAGTAGTAGGCGGTGGCAATGTTTGATGTTGGCATTGCGTTCCGTTTCAGCATGTTCACCTGAGGTAACAAAGTTGCGTATGTTACACAGAAGATATCACTGTGTTAAAGGGGGCCGCTCACAGAAAAATAAGCCTCAAATTTGAGGGTTATATTCACTGTTTACCGCTGCAGTGTTATTAACCCTCATTTTTTGAACAGGATTGCGAAATACTTAACACTGAAAAAAATGAGGGTTATAAACACTGCAGCGGATTTCAGGCTTATTTGAGGCTTATTTTTCTCTGAGCGGAAACCGTGCATCCTCGCAGGCAAACAGCACCATTTCCTTATATGGTTGGGCCCCCCCCCCCTCACAGAAGTTGCGAGAGTTCTCTTATCGCAACTTCTGTGAAGGCGCCCAACTGCAGTTCTGCTACATATAATAATAAGTCAAAACAACGGTTCCTGGCCTCCTTTAAAAAAAAATTACTTTTCCCGTGTGTGCCGCGCGCCTTTTGCATTGTGTTGACATATACTAAATGTAAGCTATGGTTTTTTATAACTGTTTCTTATCCAACAAACAGTGCGCTTAGAGGAAAGGGGATCTGTTGAGCTCATGAACGCTTACGGATCACAACATATTGCTTCCTCTACAGTGTTAAATTTGCATACGTGGACAAAAACAACGCTCCTAACAATAAGAACAACAGAATATGCAAATTTGGACCAATTAAACTTCTACTTTCTCAATATGATATGATATGAGTTCACAATTATTTCTGTTTGTTTGCTCTAGCACTTGGAGAGAACCTTTTCTATATCAGGGTGCGTACTTTATAACTTTACACCACACTTACTCTAGTATAGTTTGCGGGAACACGTGAGACTATGAGCAAGTTGAACCACACGTTACTTTTCTCAAACACTCCCTCTCCTAGATCTGTTATGATATATATTTTTAGTACTTTAGTTTAGTGGAAAGTTACCGATATAGAAAAGTTTCTGATATTTAAAGTTGGACATATTTTGATGTGTCACATGTGAATTGCTAAAAGACAGGCATTTTCATTGCAACACTTTCCATTAGGGAGGGAGCACAGTGTTTAACTTACATTTGCGTAACAGAATCACTAATGTATTTATAAACTTTGTTGCTAGTAACCTTATTTCCATAATAACAATACGTACAAGAGATGTTCAAAAGAACACTGGTGAAATAAACCTTTCTGAACTGGCACGAATAAAGCAGACTCAAAACGCTGTCGGAACACATGCAAGCACGGAACTCTTACAATTAGTGGCTACGCGAAGTTGTTCTTTACTTTACGCGACTCTTCCTAACAATAGCCGACTAACAACACAATATGTCGACGCAGTGGAACTTCCGCCGGTCTCAAATTTGCATACCCCTTTGTTATAGAGAGTGAAGCATTTCCTATCGTGTGCAAACCAGGAATCGGAGGAAAGAACATGCTGTGAGTAACTGCTGTACTGCCAGACCGTTATTTCGTAGAGACATAAGTTTGGGTCCTAACAATAGGAGTAACTCGCAACTGCCGTGAAGAGCAAAAATCTTATTGTTAGGAAACGATGGTCCTGCCCTGCGAGCTCTTAAGATCTCAAATGTCTAACAGTAAGCATAGTTGAGCTCTTTGATACAAGTGCAATTAATGTTCGTTGGGACTATAATACATTGGTAGCAAAAAAAACCAGCCTGCAATAACTATCTCTGAACTTCACTTAAGTATATCTCTGAACATAATATTAGTCCACATCCCATTCAAAGACCACTTCGGGAACCCCCGAGCGTACATCTCGTCTAAGTGTTGAAGACTTACTATTGGCTTCCCTGACTCCGTTCTGTACAAATATCCGACTGTCACTGTATGATCAAATCTTATTGTTAGGTTTCCCACAATTGTGCCTGCCTTCTAAAGTGTTAGATTTCTTTGGGCTAAGCAAACTATATCGCCACAGCCGGATATTTGTAGAGAACGGAGTCAAGTATTAGAATAATACGACCTTCCACGTTGGAATAAATACATATACATAAAAAAATAACTAATGCAATAATGCCCTGCACATATCTGCATACCTTGTCCGCATGATTCATGCCGTTGAAGAAGTTGAACGTCTTGATAAAGTCGATGGCATAGACGGGATCCACATACAACCACTCCTTCAGATAACGATTCTGTGGATTCGGTATCGGAAGGAAGATGCGGTGTTTGATGTGCAGCTGAACGGCGGATATTTGGTACCGATAGGATATCGGGAGCTTTCTGGGATATTTGGCTTTGGCATACTGTACTGGTTAAGCGTGATAACAAACACAAAGACCAGTACATTTTGTTACGCTAATCTAATAAGGTCTATTATTTAAGTCGAGTCAAACAGTTACAAATTGCTTCCTACTGTGGAACGAACATATCTTATTTTGTGTTTGTTACTTCTCTTATCTGAGCAATTGTGATCGGGACGTAATGAGATATCGGAAGAAAAAATGTTTGCGCACATACGTGTATTTGTAAGTATGATTGCTTAATAATTGTAGATAGAAAATATAATATCATAGTTTAAAAAAACATCATCACTGATTGTTAACAAGACGGATTGTAAAATATTTCTGTCCCTTCCGTATCGGAAAAAGTGTCACTATTGCCTGTTGGCTGGTACACGTTTGCAGTCTGCCAGTTGGTCGCAATGCTCCTCGCATCGTTGTTTCGTTGAGGCTAGATTGAACTTGAGGCTACACTGGACCACACTGTCGGTGCAAGTCCAGTCTAGAAGCCTCAATGAAACAAAGAGCACGATAGCACCAGCTTAGGTAGTAACTCTATGGTTCCTTCCAGCTTTACAATTACCTGAGCCACTGTAAAAGGTCACTGGAAAGACCGCAGGAAACAGTGGGGAGGGGGGATGAGGGGGGATGAGGGGGTTTCCAACTGCGTCAGAGATCAGTCAGATCGTTCGATTCTAAGCCAAGGCACAAAAATGAACGAACCTCCATCGGCAGGTGCAGATCCATAAGCTCGAGATTATTCTCGAGCGGCCATCCGGGCATTGGCTGCAACAAAGTCTGTTTTCATAGTTCGGTTTACTGGACCAGGAACCACACTATTTACTACTAATGCGGAGTCGGCGCCGCGAAGAATAATTACCCCCTGGATAAAAAATCTCGGACAAAGGATAATCAAATAGGCGAGCATTGTTCTAGGGTTATTTTCCAGGCGGTTTTTATATTGTCATATATTCACAGCATGTTGTTTAAGCCGGTCTACAGTACCTTAACAAAAGCAACTCTCACAACAACAAAGGAATATGCAAATCTTAGACCGGCGGAAGTTGCACTATCTCAGAATAACGTGATATTCCATAGTACTCACCCTGTAGTTCATGCCCAATGAGGACGGCGTCCTCAGCAGATACTCGATATCGATATCGCTGTCCGTGTGCGGGCAGTACTCGGATCGCCGAACGGCGTCGTGTCGGTCGTCGAGGTACTCGAGGTACCGGATGATACCCGCGTACTGCTCCTCGACCACACGCAGTTCTTTCGGGACGGTCTGGAACATTGGCGCATTTTTTTCTCATAATAAACCCCAAAATTGTAGTGCTTCAAAACATTCTTTAGTACTGGAGCGACTATGATACTCGTTTCATACAATATGAAGAGGCTAACGTAAAGCTTTTGGTGCACGAAAATTGAAGAGTTGCTTATTGTTAGCAAACGGAACAAAAGTGAATATCTCTTGTTCCGACTTCGTTTACATTAACATTGTTATCTCATCCAACATTTCCAAAAACATCATAAAATACATTATGTCTAAAAAATAACTCTAGTAAAAAAACGTACAGCTGGTGAAGGAACGGCAACGGCGTTTTCGGCGTTCTTTCCATCTTTTTGCCATCTCGCCAGAATATTCTTCACGACAACGTTGTTATTGACGTTTCCGTGGGATATTATTGCTGAAAAAACTATGTTGAGGTTTTTGTAGTATACGTAGACAGAAAAAATTCCGCGTAGGTCATACTCTACAGTGATATGCCCTTCCAACACATTGTTCATGTGCTTGCTAACAATAAGTATCACTAATAAGTACCAATAAGCACCACTATGTGGCTAGGTACTACAATTGGGAAATAAAAGTAATGTTGTAGTATAATTGTTGTGAAAGCAAAAGTAAAAGCAAAGTTCTCCCGAATCGAAGCATCATAGTCCCACTAGTAAATAAACGAACAAAAAACCGAAGCATACCGAGGGGATTCATGCCCACCTCAACGCACTTCTCGAAACGACACCACCGGCAATGCAGGAATTGTCCTGAAATTCGTTGCGTATAAGATTAATACTGCCTGAATAAGAACCCTAGAACAATGCTCGCTAATTTGACTATCCTTTGTCTGAGGGTTCTCATACAGGCGGTTCCTATTCTTGGCGGCGCCGCCATCTCTAATAAATACAAACGATTGTCCTAACACAGCAAAAGAAGTATAACAGGACCGGGCGAAACGTAAGACAAACAGCATGCTGCGTTAGCCGGTGTATAGTGTCCAATTTGAGTACAAGATCGAATACGTCAATTTCTATCATATACATAACAAGGAACAATACAACGAGATATCAATATTTCGAAACCTCGGTGACCCTCCAGTCTAAGATATTGCATGTGGTTGCTATATTTGTGTTGCAAAAGACAGCGGAAAAAGTTTGAGATGATACGAAATTGATCATAGCTTAGAACTTGTATGAATGTGGCAAACGTACGCTTCGGTGCAGTGAAGAAGCAGTCCTGGCCCCTCGAGCACTTGTACTCCTTGGCGCCAAGCACGGTTCGACGAAAGAATACCTTGCAACTGTTGCATGACGGAACCTATAAACTCAAGTATGGTATGGGAATGCAGCACCAGAGAACAATAAGAAGAAATTACTGGAACAAAGAGAAGAACACATTCAAAACGTCTTGGCTACAAAGGAACACCACCACCCAGGCTATTAGTCTCGGTTGTAAGACCCTCTGTTTCCGGTAAGCCTTCCAGGGACCCTCTACACCGAGGCACTGTACTATTGGAATATCTGACTCCGTTCTGAACAAAAACCGACAGTCGTTATACATTCAATGTTTGTAAGCGTATTCAGGGGTCTTACAGCTTATTGTTATTAGGCTCACGAAAATGCAAAATACATCGTTCCGATGGCAACAAAGGAATACATGTTCTCGCTCATAGTCGACAACTGTTTTTGAATACGCAAATGAACGTTTCATTGCGAACGATTGACTAAGCACAGCAATTTTGCATACCTGACG
>JACMIJ010000287.1:0-22606 GCA_014805365.1 Koerneria luziae | reverse complement strand
GGATGTCTTCTATAAGTGTGGTTGCCTTATAATCAACCACCTTGAAGATAAATATATTATCATTATCATTAAAAAAATGTTAGACCATTTCGTTGCAGTCTTGTAAACTCGATTCATGTTTGGGACCAGATTTTTTTTCTGGGTGACGTCCCTGTACGTAAGGGCAACGTATGTGTGTGCATGCATTACGTATCCATCCCACCAACGAAAACTTTTTTTTCTTTGTTGAACCCGGGTTTCAAATTACACTCATACGTATATGTATGCATATCGAGAAACAATGTTATGCTGCTGATCTCACCCTGGCTTCTCCATTTCATGTTCGAACTTGGCATGTGAGGCATGGTCTGTAGATCACCCTTGAATTAGTACCAGAAACAACCTTTGCATACGGGCCGTAGGCATACTGTATGAAAAATATGTGAGAGTGCACTAATTGTAAGAATAGCAGCTTCAATCGCAGTTCTTTAAATCATAGCCATGTGCAGTGAAACTTCCGACGATCCTAACTTTGCATATTGCTTTGTTACAGCTAGCGATCTCAGCACAGCACGTTCTATGGAAAAAAAATATGTCGAAAAAAAATACGTAAAATAAAAATAAAAAATACATTTAAAAAATACGTAAGATAAAGACAGCAAGCGAATTTCTTGTTGCCGTATGCAAAGTGGGTACTGTACCCCGGCAGTAGTATTGTGCGTCTTCACTATTAGACTATCAGACGGTCTTTTACAATGCACATAGAAGTCTTACAATGCCCATACATAGGTCATGGGCAACTGTAAGAAAATTACTATGTAGCTGCTTACTTTTATGCAACTACTTTGTCTTGACGAGTTAAGTAAGCGTAAGCGATGGAGGAAGAAGCGGATGCAATGGAAAAAGATGCGGACAAATATGGGTGATTAGTGGGGTGTCGATCTGCTGGCTGCAACAAGACACCCGGGTTTGTGCGATGTCAAGGGATATGTGACCGCGCTCGTAGTAGTAGTAGTAGTAGTAGTAGTAGTAAGAGTATATTTAGCGCTAATTCTTAAGCATATTCTTTGCTCTTTGTTCTTTATTCCTATATCCAAGGCAAATGCGCTAATAGGACATGGGGGGTTATCTATAAAATGATGGAACTATGTCTTGTCGGATAGGTTGTGATCGGATGCAGCTGATGATATTGTCATTGGTGAAATTGTTAAGTCTGTTCAGCAGGACTGTTCCATATCTCTCACTCACTCTTTCTCCCTCTCACTCTCTTTCACTCACTCTCACTCTCTCTCTCCATCTGGCTCTCGTTCTTCCACTCTGCCTCTATCTATTAGTTCAACTATCGCAATAGTGTTTTTCGAAAACTAAAGTGGCATCGTAGTACGTCAAAAGATGTTTAGGAAAGAGCAATGGCACTTGTTTTGCTATGCCCGCATAGTCTTATGCTTCCTGTGAAACATGAATAAATAGGGCGTAGTCACGTGTAAGTCTTTTAGTGATTTTGTCCGTTTTTGGTTTTCCAAATCTTTTTTTTATAGTTCATATCACTAAGGAAGCTAAGTTTTAGTCACATTCAGAACAAGCTATGGTTGAAGGGGACATAGTACTAATACAAGCGAGTTTACTCCTTCTTTAAAGAAGGGTCATAGGCACTTTTTGACACCTAGGTTTTTGAAGCCTATTGCCTTGTACCTACCGTGGTTGGAACTCCTGTGGACTATTTAGTGTTTCGAATACCGATTGGGTGTTTTATGACGGTTAGAGGGGTCAAAATATGGCACAATAATCGAAAAATAACACATGACTGGCCTCGGATCTAGTGTGTTTTAAACCAAAGTGAAGATTATATGAGACCGAAACGAGACCGAAAAAAAGTGCCTATGCTACTTCTTTAAGCTGGAGAGGGTGACGGTGCCTTAGAGGAACATTTGAAGATGCGTCAACCTTCGGGTATTGAAACACTTGCGAAACAAATCGTAAATTTCTATGCATTGACATACAGTAGACGAAACATAACATTTGCTATAAATTTGTTCCGAAACAAGGTTAGGCGGTTAGGTGACAGATACAGAAAACGACAAATCTTACTTTACTGACAATAAGTAGCTGCACTTCCTAACATATGTACCGAACTTATCTTTATAAAGCATTATTACTAAATCCTAGTGCTTTCTTACATACAATTTTAAATGCAGTAAGCCGTCTTATGCTTGCGGATCGAAAATTAGTACAAGCAGGTGCACAAAGCAAAATCAGGTATTTCAACAGCAACAAAGGCAACACCCACTTTTTTGCAACACCCAATGTTCTTTGAATGTTTGTCTGGCCATTGATTTGGCCTCTTAGGGGGTTATGATGCCTTCAGGCCGTGCTGGCGTATGCTAATCACGCCATCCCCAAGGAATCCCCAGGGGGGGGGGGGGGGGGGGGTAACCCCCCCCCCCTCTTCCACGAAAAAGAAGTTGAGATCACTTATCATGTACACATCTTGAGATGCACATACGTCACTTTGACATTACTGCAAACTTTGGTTTCTTAGGGATAAACTTTAATGTTATAAAGTATTAATAAAGTTAATTAACGTTGTTGATACTACATATATAGCCTAAGACGAAGCCAATGAGCGTCTCCTTTTAGCTGTTCCTAGGCTATAGCTTTTTTGAAACTAAAAATGTTGTATTTGTGCGTATGCGTTGCAACAATATGGGGAACGGCCAACTTATTGTTAGGCGTAAAACGAAACCAAAACTGACAATGAGATGTCTTCCAGAGATATCGTATATCCAGCAAAATAACGCAGACACGGCTTGAT
This sequence comes from Koerneria luziae, assembly GCA_014805365.1. Taxonomy (NCBI): domain Eukaryota; kingdom Metazoa; phylum Nematoda; class Chromadorea; order Rhabditida; family Neodiplogasteridae; genus Koerneria; species Koerneria luziae. The sequence continues at coordinate 19,815 of JACMIJ010000287.1, read as the reverse complement.
GAAAGTACGAACTATTTAACTATGCTAGCTAACTATGAAACAATTATAATAAATACTAATTATACTATAACTACCTATAATAAAAATTAGAATAAATACTAACTACGCTCAAAGAAAAGGAAAACCTTAATTTTTTTGGGTTTTATTGACTTTTTAGAGCTGAAGCGCTTTAAACCTTCATTTTTGAATTGGATTTAGCTTATGATTACCATATTTAACAAAAAGAGGAAATATGAGGGTCATAAACCCTCAAGAACCTTTCCAGCTTACTTGAGGATCTTTTGTCTACGAGTGAGGGAACTGCTTCGCCACCTCACAGCAATGCAAATTTCGAGGGTCTCAAATTTGCATTTCTCTTTGTCTTATTGTTAGAAAGCAAAACCTGTGTTATCGTATGCAAATTAGGTACGGTAGACCGGCGAAAGCAACATGGTAGGACGCTGCATTGTAGAACTGAATTCCTATACACCCTTGTCTGGGTTAATAGATCTGATACAATATCACTCTGTGATCGCGATACCCGGCTATTGTGAGCAGATAAGGCGTCCCTATGTGCACTTGGTCATAGAATCTAGGCCGTCCGAGTTTGGTTTGGTTAGCTTGGTTTGCGTAATGAAATATGTATACGTTAGAGAGTTTGTTACACTTACGCATGACGTTACTTTACTTTGGATGCATGTACGTGTGGACCCCAAAATCCCCAACTTTAATAAGTGTGGTTACCTCATAATCAACCATTTTAACGAGAAAGGCTAGCTTAAGTCCAATTGTCTGCTCTTCCATAACGCTAACCTTTGTAGTTTATTTGCAATTCTGCTTCTCTTTCTTTTTGGTTCGATTCCTCACAAGGAACGCATAGGTAATACTCCGGCCACTTCACACGTGAACTTCCCACCGCTGCGAGGGGTTGAGGGGTTCATCCTCCGCCCAAGCGAGGAGTCCCCCGTTCCGCTCACGTCATCCCCGGCTCTCATCCCTCATTGTTATTACAAAGAAGGCGCAGCCGAAAATGACACCGTGAGGGTAAAAGCGAATGAGTTGGTAGAAAAGATGAGGAGAAGACGGCGAGGGAGAGAGAGAGCGAGGGATAGCGAGAGGGAGTGAGGGAGAGGGATAGAGAGAGGGATAGGAAGAGGGAGTGAGGGAGAGGGATAGAGAGAAGGAGTGAGGGAGTGAGGGAGAGGGATAGAGAGAACGAGTGAGGGAGAGAGGGAGAAGCCGGAGACGGGAAACACGAAGAGAGCCATCCTAAGTGACTAAATTATTAACCAAGTTGTGTCGCCATCTCCATGCTCCGACGTCTCATTGGTTCCAGGCGGAGTTGAGTTGCAGTGGGGTCGACAGAAGTAAGAGGGAGCGAAAGAGAGAGTGGGAGTGAGGTAGAGAGAGAGAGAAAGAAAGAAAGAGAGCGAGAGAGAGTGAACAAACTTACAAAATTAAAATAATACTTTTGTCCCCTTCTAGAAGTTCTGGAATAGCATTCGCACATTGTACTAACTTGCAAAAGAGATACAGATGCTACTTGGAAAACATTAACAAGTTTGTTTAGGGTTAAGAACCATAACAATAAGGTTTGACTCTATAGCAACAGATTTGTGCTAACAATAAGATCAGGTATTATGATAGTAACAATGGGTGCACCTCATTTGCGCCAACAGTTGTCGTCTTCACGCAGGTCACCAACGTGCACCAGAAATTTTAGTCTTGTAGACACACGAAAACGGAGCTTGTAGAGTGGATGGCGCAAATGCGGTGCATCCCGTAGCAATACTAGTTGTAACGTTGTGTTGACTGCCGTTCAAACGCTTTCTCGCACTATATACGGGCCAAGTGCACAATTCTTGCGGTTCAATTACACAACATCGAATAGTCTTTTCATTCTCAATTCTTCAATCTGGGTTCAATATTTTGTACTGCCTGTGTGGAGATGCTTTATATGTGAAAAAAGGGTGTGTAAAGTATATGACACAAATAGGCTACCGTTTGTTAGACATTTGTTAGACAGATAGATATAAAATCTTGTTAGTTTTTTTAATGGTTCTTTGTTCAAGTATTTGTATGCAATTTAAATAAAAATAGATGTACATAGGAATGTATTATTGCTTGGTAATGATAACTTATTGTCAGTAAAATTAGATTTGTCGGAGTATCATAAACACGTATGTTAAAAGCGGCATATCATTTTATGCTAATTTCTTTGTTCTAGCTATTGCTAACCGCGCTGAACAATGAGATTTCTATTGCTGCTTAAAGAAGGAGTGAACGCACTTTTTCTTACTATGCCCGAGTCCTATGTTTGTTGTGAAACATGAATAAATAGGGCATAGTTATGTGTAATTTTTGCCCATTTTTCGGTGTTCCAAGCGCCATAAAACACTCAAATGGCATTTATAACACTAAACAAGCTACAGAAGTGTCAACCACACCTTGACCAAGCTATGGTTAACGGGGACATAGTACTTTAAGAAGTGAGTTTACACCTTCTTTAACAAAGAAAGCGGTATCACGTGTAAATTAAGCTAGGAATCATGAAACGCTGTGGATCGACAATTACCCCCCCCCCCAGTATTCCTTCTAAATCGCCATTTCCCCCTGCCACACACTTTCAGTGATATTCAACCATAATTGCCTTCCCCCGGCTTCTTCCTCTTCTTCTCAGTCTGCACTTTTAAGCCAATCCAAGAGCCAGCCATCTGGGAGATGAGAAACCAATAACTTTTTTTTCCTTGCAAAGGCAGCAATACACGAGAGAGTCTACCTCATTTGCATACGACAACAATGACTTGCCTCGCAATAACAAGGATATGGAAAAAGAGAAGCTAATTTGAGACCGCAGATACAGTGTGCTGTGACCAAACCAAGCACAGTTATTTCAACATCCTGTAAAATGTTTTTTTAATAGAAATTTAGAGTTTCTGAAGTGTTTCCAGTGATTGTTTTGTACGTTAGCCACAAGTCAGGAATATGTCTGGACTGGCGGACGTGTCACTATCTTATTGTTAGCATGCTATAAGAGCAAAGCTTTGTTTTCTGTTCACCTAACAATAAGGTAATGAACATGACCAGGAAGTTTCTTCTTCTTCTTTGCTCAAAGTTCTGCCAAGAGAGCTTCTCATGCAAAAACCTTGACGCGTTCCCAACGGCACTCAATCTCAAAGGGGGATTATCTTGTAAAAGAGTTAAAGTAAAGTGAAAACAAAACGCAGCATTCAAACCCTTACTAATTATAAGATATAACAATGAAGAATGTGTTTTGACACTAATTGTATAAAAAAGAAAAGCAATATAATGTTTTCCCGAATCAAGGCTTATTCCACTGCGGGGAATCCGCTAATTGTAAGAATGAGCAAACTTGAGATCGGAAGCTGAACTGCCACAAAATGCAGTACGACATTATATAGAGGAACACGAAATTTTATAACGGAACAAGAACTTTTTCAAATATTTAATTTGTTATGTATTTCAGGAAGGCGATATATAGGCGAAATTCGCGAACCCTTCGTCGGCTAAGTCGGAACTACGATTGGGAGCAGGACGAAGATGGCAGTCTACGACCGGTTCGACCCGTTACTGGGGTGAGTCAAGTAATGTTAGTCGAACTGTAGTCATGTAATGCTAAAGGGGGTCGGAAACCGTCAGTTTACCGGGGGGATTTGCTTCCGTGTATTCATTGAACACAATAGTTTAAGGGCTATAAAACACTCGTTATGAACGCGTTTTTCCCGAATGAAATGACGGTTTCCGGCCTCCTTTAAGTAATATAAACGTTAGTAGTGATGTTAAGTACGTCTGATTCCACGTTAAGTACGTTGAAACAGTACTGCCTTATTCTAAGCTTTTTTTCGTAAACCTAGTATTACGTCATGCTAATTGCAAGAGTGTAAGTTATGCCATTTTCATATTCTCATAGTTACATATACTTTTAGGATGTCCGAAGCCGCATGCTGTGGTCTGTAGAAGAACAGCAGTACAAAAGCCAGCTAGCTTTGTTTCCAATAGAAATACTAAGGGGTCCACACTACCAATAAGCATAAAATTGGTGTTGCAAAAATCTTTATTATTAATAAAAACCCTAATAAACGTTATTACTTTAACTAAAGGATGTCGGAGTCACGCAAAATGTTTTTATACTGAGTGTTTTATTGACCCGCCACTTTTGTATGTAGTATTCAGGGAAAACACAACTATTTCGGCGCCGCCCAATATAAGAACCGCCTGGATAAGAACCGCCTGAATGAGAACCCTCGAACAATACTCGCTAATTTGATTATCCTTTGTCCGAGGGTTCTCATTCAGGCAGTTCTCATTCTTGGCGGCGCCACTATTTCTTGTATGTTTTCAGGTGCGACGATCGCTGGAACCGCCGGCTTGCGCGAATGACTCGTTTATTCTCTCGGCGATCAAAAAAGACTACAATCGACACAAAATTCCGGGTGGCCAAGTTAACGTGAGCCATATCTATATTTATTATTATTACATATATTGGAGGGGTGATAGGGTGTCTCGGTCTTGCGCCATTGTATTGTGCCATAACCTTGTCATAACTATTTGTCTTCGCCTTGCGGCTAGTCCTGAGAAAGCCAGGACGTTGTGGGGCTATTTAAGTCCGAAGGTGCGCAGTCATTTACACGGGCCGATTACTCTACGTGATACTATCACTACCAATTGCTTACCCCGGAGGGATGACACCTTGGTTGGGTTAGTGACGTCAGGTCTTAAAATATATGTCGGCTACGAACTACGTTCAGCTTCAAACAAGGGTTTTAAACACTCAAATGATTTTCAGGATTTTTTTAAGGCTTTTTTCCCTAACCATTTTTTTGTTCAGGTGACAGTCGAGGTGTGGGTACAGGAAGTCACAACAATCTCTGATATCACATCCGACTTTACGGTACGCCAATTTTGTTTTGATGGGTACCAAGGATGGACCCATTTGCGCCAACTGTTGTTATCTCCTCTATATGTTTTCGGAACTTTTTGAGGCTATGGTCACTTTTGCACCAGGAATTTCAGCTTGTAGACACCAAGATGGAGCTACGAGATCGGTTGGCGCAAATGGGGTGCACCCGGTGATTAAATGTTACAAACAGGGCGAGATTGCTCTCAGGCTTATTATGAAGCAATAGACTAGTCCTCATTATTGTCATCTCTGACACCGTTCTGTACAAATATCCGACTGTCGCAAAATGTTCAATTTTGTAAGCGTATGCACATATTTTTCGCAATTCATAGCCGTTTCAGAAGCTTGTGAATTGGCATATATTTCTGAATAAATGTAATAGCTAAGCAAATTGGGGTAATCTGAAGAAAACCTAACAATAAGATTCATCATGCAGCGACGGTCGGGTAATTGTACAGAACGGAATTTGGTAGGCCAATAATATATACTCCTCGGCTAGCGCGCGAGTTTGTGTGTTTTTATTAACAATAATAACAACCGTGTCCCATTTTTAACCATTTTTTGAATGTAAAGGCAAAGGAAAAGTCTCCCATATTGAAGTATTCACCTTGATTGGGTGGGGACGCTGCCAAGGATCGAACTCGGGTCTTGTGCATTGTGTAGAGCGCCTCCTGCCACTACACCACTTGACTGTATAAAATGGTCAATTCGTTTTCAGTTGGACATTTACATCTCCGAAATGTGGCTGGATCCCTCGCTCACCTTTGAGCAGCACAATCCGTGCAAGAAGAATCTCTCACTCAACAGTGTGCTTCTGGAAGAGTACGTTTTGTGTGTACCTTGAACTCTTACTGCATATGTTACTGTATAAGTTACGTCTTACTAGTACTTACTAGTGTTTACTAGTAATTGCTAGTACTTTGCTAGTACTTACTAGTACTTGTAAGCGTTTGTACTAAACAAAGTTAACCAGGTATTTTTAAGAGCACACATCCTATCGTATACAGCATGTTGCTTTCACAAATCCACAATTCGCATACTATTTTAATATTTGATTCCGTTCTGTACACATCGTTCTTATTGTTAGACGATAGAGACGACGCATATTTTTTTTTACTTACTTTAACGTTTATACTAATTAACTTCACATTAATTTCTTTAATAACATATATCGCACAATGTACTCGCCAAGAGAGATAGCAAACACAAAGACAAATGTAATGAGTTACGGTAATCTAATTAGCTCTATTGTTTGAGTCAACTCAAACAATGGTTAATTGGATTCATACCTCGGAACAAAAATCTCTCCTTTGTGTTTATTAGATTCTCTTATCTATGGAACTGTGTTCATTGTGATATCTTTTGTATAGGGCTCACAAATTTGTCCGATAAGCTAGCAGGCACAAAATTGCTATCATTACACAGTTATTTGGTGTTAAACGTACACAGTGGTACTCAAATATTCCTGTTAACTATGGGAGAATACATGTATTCGAATTTTGTTATCGGAACAGTTTATTTTGCATTCTCGTGAGTCTAATATTGAATCGCTTTCAGGCTATGGACGCCGAACTCGTGCTTCATCAACTCGAAGACGGCAGAAATACACGAATCGCCGTTCAAAAATATCTTCCTGCTCATATATGAAAATGGTTCAGGTTAGTGTTTTTCTTCTTATAAAATTACGTCTTATAATACCAATTCATTGTTTAGCTCGTGCTGTTTATTGCTCCAATACACTATTGTGGTTTCAAGTTTAGCTTGCTATATTTTTTAAGTACTTATCTACTCATTTGCGTTGACGTTTGGGTTGGTTTTGTAACTGATCCTCTCTTACAGTGTTCCTGTTCTATCTATTATATCTACTTTCCTCTTTTTTAAAGGAGGCCGGAAAGAAACCGTCATTTCATTCATAAAAGTGTGTTCATAACGAGTGTTTTATGGACCCGCTACTTTTGTGTTCAGGGAATACACATAAGCAAATTCCTCGGTAAACTGACGGTTTCCGGCCCCTTTAAATATGTTACTTGCAATGTTGACGAATCATAGTGAAGTGATACTTGTCAATTGGAGACATGGCCATATGTTGTGTTTTGTGCTGTGCCTTTTTTGCTAATACTTTTTTAATGTCTTAATGAACACACAAAAAATGTGCTGCTCAACTAGCAAGAAGTTATAAGGGGGCCGAAAATCGTCAGCTTACGGAGGATTTCGCTTATGTGCCTTTCATGAGCACAAAAGTGTCGGGTCAAAAACACTGGTTATGAACACATTTTGCGAAATGACGGTTTCCGGCCTCCTTTAACAACTCATTGCTTACACTCCTCGGTAGTATGAACAATGAGCTGTTATCTTATTGCTAGTTGAGCAGCACATTTTCTGTGTGTTCATTAAGATATTAGCAAACAAAGAAAAGTAAACCTAAAAATTACTAATGTGTATAAGTAACCGAAATATGAGACGCATGGGACGCATGGGACTGAACCCGCCAGATGATCACAATAGGAAACATATGACTCAAAATATTTCTCAAAATCTATGGGGGGGGGTTGAAAATATATTGTGCCTTTTGCTTTCCGATGAAAAAAGGAGATAAACTCTGTGTTAGACCTTAAAGGTCGCCGAAAACCGTGAATTCTCGGAGGCAAAAGCCACCATTTCCTTTCCTCCCTCACAAATACACACGATTCTGCCACAGTAAAAGTTTCCTTTAATACTTCCTTTAATATTTGTTCCTATTCTTGTATTTTGTTCGTATTATCCTTACAAACACAATGTGTAGCTAACTCCAGATTACCCGACCTCATTTGCACACTTACAATAAGACGTCTCTCACAAGGGGTGATCCCAAAAGCGCAAAAACCATATGCGCACAAGTTCATATCTCTGCCCATATACAAGCAATCGGTAAAAATTTTGGCAGTTAATCCTAAATCGAGCACAACTTGAGTTTCGTAATGAAATGCAGTTATTATTTAGTGTAGGGAACAAGTTATGGTTTGTGCGCAAGTGAATTTTGTGCGCTTATGGGATCGTCCCTCTCACAAGCATCTCACCGGTTTACCGTACCTCATTTTCTCCGTATTTCTCTCACAAATATGCAAATTTTGAACAACAAGAGTTTCTTTTTTTGCTCTAAATGAGGCACCCGCTAAGAATAAGAACCGCTTGGATAAGAACCACCTAAATAAGAACCCTTAAACAAACGATAATCAAATTAGCGAGCATTGTTCTAGGGTTCTTAGATAATTGGGTTTCTTAGGTATTCAGGCGGTTCTTATATTGGGCGACGCCCTAAATGAACTGCTCTCTCATGTGGGATCAGTGAGATGAAAGAACCTTTGCGCCTTTGCGTAAGCATCAAGATGTGCCTGATAAGCAAAGGCAAGAAATCACAATTCACTGCTTTCCATCTTCTACCACACCAAAGGCGCGTCATGGAAGATAGAGCAAAGCGTACTTTTACTGATTCCATAGGGAAAAGAAGAAGACACGGGTCGGGGGTGCATATTGCTATACGTCATATTGTGCTAGATAACGATGACACGTTTATGACAAAGACGTTGAAAGATCACACAAATATTGTCATCCAGTATTATTGGCATATCAATGTTTACAATGTTTACAATGTTTATACGCATTTCATAGATTTTCTCTATGGCGTAATTGAATATCTGATTGGCATATCTGACTCTCTTCTGTACAAATATCTAAATGTTGCTACGTATTTAATTTTGTAAGCGCATTCAAGGTTTTTACAGCTTGGCACAGGTTCAAGAGCTCGTGATCCGGCATAGGTTTGCGAAAATTAGAACAGTTTGGCAAATTTCGGTAATTGGAAAGAATCCTAACAATAAGATTTGATCATACAATGACAGTCGGATATTTGTACGGAACGGAGTCAGGCAAGCCAATAATATACACTTGTCAAGAAGTATGTACATAGCTACTTGTTATTATTAGTGTTGAGATTAGTCGATTTCAATTATGTCACGTTTCACTCGTACGCTCAGATACTGTAGGTCGGTGAAATATAGAAAGCGCTCAACAAGTTGATAAATGCAATACTTAAACCATAAGGACCTCTTTGAACTTCTCGATACCTTTTGTCAGCCCTTTCTCCCCCTCATCCCCTTGGCACCTCCTCTTCTTACCCCTCTTCCCCCTCCTCCCTGGTCCCTCTCCCTCCTTGGTCCCTCCACCCTCCCCTCCCTCTTCCCTCATCTCTTTACCACCTCCTTTTCTTATCCCTCTTCCCCTTCCTCCCCTTCACACATGCTTTTCATCCGTCTCGTTGAGATGGATGACCCAGCACATTGATCTTGCTCTTTTTGACTCCTCCAGTTAAAGGCGACGTGTGATTGTATATATGCCAGGGCTGCGAAAAAGGCAACAAAATACGGGAACGGGGATGCCGGAAGAACTCCGGTGTTTCGGATGGGCCCAATTCTGAAAGTGGGCAAGTTTTCGCATACCATTAACTTGCCCATTTTTAGACCTACCATTGTGGGCATGAAAGTGGGCAAGTTAATGGCATATGAAAACTTGCCCACTTTCAGAATGAGGCTCATCCGAAATACCGGAGAAGCAGGGAAATGCTCACAATACACTCAGAGAGCAATAAGCCTTAAACCTTGAGTGTTTTGAGTGTTTATAACACTCATTTTCTCACTGGGATTACGAAGCACTTAATACCGAAGAAAATGAGTGTTTTAAACACTCAAGCACTATTGGGGGTCATCTGTGGCGCAAACTTCTGATTGATACAAGATAATCCATAAAACACAATTATTGCCTTCACTGATATAAACAACCCGAAGACGGCATGCAGCGGCAACAAAATTTGATTGCGATTTTCGCCTTGGAGCAGCCAAAAAGTTGGGAGCGCCAAAATTCAGTTAGAACCGGAAGCGCGTGCCATTTCGTGCAGCGAAATGGCAGAAAACAACACATGACGATGGACTGGCACCAGAGCCAGTGGCATTGTGCCAATGGTACTGTGTGCCAGTGGCACAATATGGCTGAGACATGGCGTAGCATCCAATTTGTACATTTCTTTTGCTCTCGTAATCGAAGCTCATGAAAACGAATGCGAGTGTGATATGGTAGAACTATACTTCGGACAGTTCGATTACCAAAATTATGCACTATGTATGCAACTCGAGATGCCTTGAAACGGGAGAACTTTACTTTACTTCACTTATACAATTGAGACATAAATGCATATGTATTTCATTTGACAAAAAAAAACCGATTGGTGTGTTTGATGCGAAAGTATTCTTTATTCTTTATTCATATATCCAAGGCATTTGGTCATAAGGCAAATGCGCTAGTATGAACAGCCATTCATTTCACACCATGTAAGGTTACTAAAACTTTCGGCGGTCAAACTTTCGAATTATTATACTACTTTATTTGTCTTATTGTTAGGGAGAATCATTCGAAACTGCATAGCGTGTGCTATTGGCTTACCCGGCTCCGTTTTGTACAGTTGTCTGACTGTCGATTTATAATTATATCTTATTGTTAGGTTTCTTTACAATTACCCATATTTGTCAAAGTATTCAAATTTTTCACAAACCTATGTCATTTCATAAGCTTGTGAACCTGTATTGAATTGTGAAAACTTTGATGCGCTACCAAATTGGAATATATAATGACAGTCGGATATTTGTATGGAACGGAGTCAGATATTTCAATAGTATTATTTCGTTTTTCTTTATTCATATATCCAAGGCATTTGGTCATAACAAAATGATGGATCTATGTCTTGCGGTTGTGAATAGTATACTTACTTGATCAGGATGACTAATAATGTATGGTTTTTTTTCAGTTTGGACGAACTACCGTCTAAAACTACAAGGTATGTTTTTTTTTAAATTTTTCTTGCAAGTTCAACTTTTACTTATTAAAAAATCTTTTTTTAAACATTTACTTGCATTTTTTTTTCATTTTATGTAATCTCTAGGTCGCAATGCAGTGGAACTTTTGCCGGTAGCAGGTTTTGCATTGTTGTATTAGAAGAGAGTGGGGCCTGCAATTGTATGCGAAACTTGTTACTACAACAACAGCCTCGATAGTAAACTTCTCTGTTTCAAGGGTGCTTTTACACCTTGATTGGGTTGGGACGAGCCGGGGATCGAACCCGGGTCTTTTGAATAGTGTAGAGCGCCTTCTGCCACTACACCACTTTGTCATTTTACAGTAACCCAGAGTGAAAGATTACTATAAAGGTCACTGTAATTCAGGACCGTGTACGATGGACCTGACGCGATTCCCGTTCGACAACGTGACGTGTCTGCTCACATTCGAGAGTTTCAAGTACGCATGTAGGCCGAGAAAATTCAGCATCAAAAATGCTTGAGCGTTTAAAACACTCACCTTCTTCAGTGTTGTTACGTATTTCGTAATCCTATTATGAAAATTAGTGTTATGCACACTCAAGCGTTAGAGAGCGTTTAAAACACTCAATATTTGAGGCTTGCTTTCTCTCAGTAGCGCATATTATTGGAATACTTAACTCTGTTCTGTACAAATATATCCGACTGTCGCTATATAGTCAAATTTATAAGCGTACTCAAATTGTTCAGAGTTCATTACAGTTTCAACGCTTGGAAAACGGCATAGAACTGCGAAAAATTTGAATATTTTCGCATAGTTTTGTAATTGGAAAGAATCCTAACAACAAGATTGCATAATAAAGCGACAGTCGGATATTTGTACAGAACGGAGTCAGATATGCCAATACTAAAGCACATAACATACATAATAACAGACAACTTGGCACTTATGTTATGATCAAAGTTAAGTGACTTTTTTTTCAGCTACAACACCGACGAAGTTCAAATGGACTGGTCATCGGTCGGTGTGAACTCATTGCGAGACAAAATCGAGCTGGCGGATTACGAACTGATCAACATATCAAAGTCGAGGCAAAATGAGGTATTTAATATAATGAGGTACAAAATGAGGTTTTAGAATGAGGTAAACGAGGTACTTAGGTGTTTGTGTGTGTGTGTCAAACTTGTCGGCGAAAACAATAAACCCCTGAATATTGCTTGAGTGCTCTAAACACTCTTTTTTTTCAGTGTTATGCATTTTTCGTAATCCTAGTGGGGGAAAACGAGTGTTATAAACACTCAAGTTCTATACAATTGGAATACTTGACTCCGTTCCATACAAATATCCGACTCTTAGTACATTATCAATTTTGTATGTGTATTCAAACTTTTCATTGTTCACAGCAGGTTCTCAAGGTTGTGAAACGGCATAGGGTTACTAAAAATTTGGATCCTTTATCAAATTTGGGTAATTGGTAAGAAACCTAACAATAAGATTGCATTATAAGGCGACAGTCGGATATTTGTACAGAACCTGGTAACCTGGTACAGAACCTGGTAAGCTGTCTGGTAAGCCAATAATACTTCTCGACAAGTGTATATAGTACTAAAACACTCAAAACACATTCAAAAAAAGATTTCTTGAAAATTCCCAAAGCTTTATTTCCAGCCATACCCGGCGGGAATGTGGCACGAGTTGACTATGTACTTTCACTTCAAACGACGAGCCGGATGGTACATTCTACAAGCGTATTTGCCGACATATCTTACCATCACGATCTGTAAGTGCTCAGAGAAAAAAAATAGTAGCTTCAAATAAGCCTGAATAGTGCTTGAGCGTATGAGACACTCATTTTCTTCAGTGCTAATTGTAAGTATTTCGCAATCCCATTGGAAGAATGAGTGTTATGAACACGCAGCGCTAAACAGTGTTTAAAAAAGGAATGAACGCACTTTTTTCTTACTATGCACGAGTCTTATGTTTGTTGTGAAACACGAATAAATAGGGCAGAGTTACATGTTATTTTCTGCTGATTTTGCCCGTTTTTCGGTCTTTCAAACCTAACACTCAATTCGCATTTATGTCACTAAAGAAGCTACAGGAGCTTTAGTCACACCCATAGCAAGCTATGGTTAACGGGGACATAGTGCTTTAAAAAGTGAGTTTAGCTCTTCTTTAAAGAAGTAGCATAGACACTTTTTTTCGGTCTCATTTCGGTCTCATATAGTCTTCACTTAGGTTTGAAACACACGAAATCCGGGACCATTCATGTGTTATTTTTCGATTATTATGCCATATCTTGAACCTTCTAATCGTCATAAGACACCCAATCGGCATTCAAAACAATAAATAGTCCACAGGAGTTCCAACTACGGTAGGTACAAGACGATGGACCTCAAAAATCTAGGTGTCAAAAAGTGCCTATAACCCTTCTTTAAAGGAGGCCGGAAACCGTCATTTCACTCGCAAGAAAATGTGTCCATAACGAATGTTTTATTGACCCATCACTTTTGTGTTCAGTGAATACACATAAGCAAATTCCTCGGCGAACTGACGGTTTCCGGTCCCTTTTAAACGCTAAACTTTTGAGGCTTTTTTCACCGAATATGTCAAAAACCAGCGCGTATTGCTCACAATCAGCTTATTCAGTTCAGAAAAGTTTACCAATTGATACCATACTCCATTCTGTACATAAATCCGACTGTTACTGCATGGTCTAATCTTATTGTTAGGATTTCCTCCAATTACACATATTTGCTAAAGTATTTAAATTTTTCGCAAACCTATGCCGTTTCATCAGCTTGTGCACCTGCGCTGAACTGTGAAAAATTCGAATATATATCGACAGTCGGATATTTGCACAGAACGGAGTCATTATGCCAATGATTAGCGGATTCCCATAGCTCGAACTTTACAACCTGACGTTTTAGCAGCAACTGACTAATTCTTGTTCGTGTTGACCCGACTTTCGTGTTGACCCGGCTTTCGTGTTGACCCGACTTTCGCCGTGTTACAGCTTGGATCTCGTTTGCGCTTGGCTCGAAGGCCATACCGGCCCGAACGATGCTCGGTGTGAACTCACTGCTGGCAATGACCTTTCAGTTCGGTAACATCATTCGAAATCTGCCGAGAGTCTCGTATGTCAAGGTAAGTCTTTGTGCGGTTAGAAGGGCTGCGATGTGGCACTAGGCTTTCCAAACATTACTATTCGCTTATCTGATTCCGTTCTGTACAAACATCCGACTGTCGATGTATAATGGTATTTTAATGTTAGGTTTCTTTACAATTACCCATATTTGTCAAAGTATTCAAATTTTGCATAAACCTATATCATTACACGAGCTTGTGAGCCTGTACTGAATTGTGAGGAAACTTGAATACGCTTACAAAATTGAATATATAGCGACAGTCGGATATCTGTACAGAACGGAATCAGACATTCCAATTGTACCCACACGATTGGTCCCAGTTTTTGTGTGTGTTCCAGATCAGTTAGTTTTGACATACAGTTGATAGAAGAAGGTTCAACATATGTAATTGCCAACAACTGTGTACAAATATTCGCACCGGCTACGGTCGTGTTCGGTGTTGGACTGTATTATTGGCTCATCTGTCTCCGTTCTGGACAAGTATCCGACTGCCGTTATATATTCAATTTTCAAGCGTATTCCAGTTTTTCACACTTCAACACAGGTTCACAAGCTTGTGAATGTTATAGGTTTGCGAAGGATTTGATTACTTTGGCCAGTTTAGGTAATTGGAAAGAAACCTAACAATACGATTTGATCATACAGTGGCAGTCGGATATTTGTAAGTTACGGAGTCAGGTTGTAGGCAGGAAACGATTGGACTGTTCAGCACTGATTGTGAGCAGATATAATTGCTTGACGCATAACGAGATGCGTGTTCAGGCCATCGACGTGTGGATGCTGAGTTGTATGACGTTCGTGTTCTGTTCGCTACTTGAACTCGCTTGGGTCGGCTATCTGAGCAGAGATGAAGGGGTAAGGCTGTTGGCACCGATCAGGGGATGTTGGCACCGATCAGGGTGCTGACCCCGATTAGGAGGGTGTTGGCACCGATCAGGATGTTGGCCCCGATCAGGATGTTGGCACCGATCGGGATGCTGACCCCGATCAGGATGTTGACCCTCAATCTTACATAGCACGTATTGCTTACATCATGCTAACAATAAGATAGTAGAACTTCCGCTCACAAACATACAATGCCGAAATTCCCACTGTTACGATTCACATTTCCTAGAAGCTTCACAAGTTTGTGCAACGGCCAAGGTTAGCAAAATTTGAATTACTTATTGTTAGCAAATTTGTGTACTTGAAAAGAAGCCTAACAATAAGATTTTATCATAAAGCGACAGTCGGGAATAACTGAACAGAATAGGTGTGGCAGATCACAATTTTTTTGGAGTTCAGACATGGGGCATAGTTACATGTTATTTTTGACGACTTTCTGTCCTTCAAGCCTCATAAAGCACTCAATTGGCATTTTTATCACTAAACAAGCTGCAGAACCGTTAACCATACTACTTTGCAAAGTGAGTTTACACCTCCTTTAACCGTAAGCATATTGTAGGATGCTCCGCCCCCTCCGCCGCCCCCTCCCACTTCATCGCAAGAACCAGCAGCACCAGCAAAGGCGAAACAACCACCACCGTCGATCCTTCACAATCACTCCAACTCCAACTCCTTCTATCGGTACCACTTACAGTACCACTTATCGGTACCACTTAAAAATGTCTAAAGGAGGCCGGAAGCCGTTATTTCATTCGCGAAAAATGTGTTTATAACGAGTGCTTTATTGACCCGCCACTTTTGTGTTCAGGGAACACACATAAGGAAATTCTTCGGTAAGCTGACGCTTTTCGGCCTCCGGTCGTTGTGGCAGAAAGTATAATAGACCGGCAGCTTCTGTGAGGGGGGAGGGACAAGTATATAAGAAAAAAGGTGGATTTTGCCCATCCCCCGGATTCCACTGTTTGCACGGTTTCCGGACTCTCTTTAAAGAAGAAACTTAGGCATAAATTTTTCGGTATCGCATAGTTTTCGCTTTGGTCTGAAAACCACGAAATCAGGGACCGGCACAGATCAATGCAAAATGTTTTGTCAGATTTAGGCGGAAACCGCAGTGTGAAGAGGAATCGGCCTTGCTCAGCCTCAAAGACAACGACTACGGATACATTCCTCCAGGTTTGTTAGCCCTTGTACTAATTGTAAGACAAGTAACTAACTATATCTTGGGATTAACGTATAAACGCAGTATCAATTGTTTGTTAGGCTTTCTTTCTCACTCTCATTCTCTCTCACTCTCACTCTCACTCTGTCTCTCACTCTCACTCTCACTCTCACTCTCACTCTCACTCTCACTCTCACTCTCACTCATCCGCTTGGTTACAGGTTTCGGACTGAACGGTAGCTTCATGACGGCGATGCGTTCATTGGGCGGGCGTTGTTCCTGTGAGGGCATCCGATACACGACCGAATTCGGCGCATTGGACGACATGAACAACGTGGCCAACGGCGACCAGCAGAGAGAATACACGTCCGAGGGACCCGTCCAACCAAAAGTGTCACGGTAAGACACCCACCCATCTCCATATTATTGGCTTATCTGACTCCGTTCTGTACAAATATCCGACTGTTCCTTTTATGCTCAGTTATGTAAGCGTACATATTAAGGTTTTCATAGTTCAGTTCAGGTTCAAACTTATGAAATGGTGTAGGTTTACGAAAAATTAGAACACTGACAAATTAGGGTAATTGGAAAGAAACCTAACAATACGATTTGATCATACAGTGACAGTCGGATATTTGTACAGAACGGAGTCAGGTAAGCTAATAGTACATGGACAAGGACGTTCCTGGGAACGTACGGTCACCCCGCATTTGTTTACTTGTCTGTGTAAAGCACGACCGCAAGATATGAGTATCACCTCACATTTAACACATTTATGCATGGGACGGGGTCACCCCGCAAACAGGAATGTGCTTGTCCATGTATGCCCATCTCAGAGCAAAAGAAGCCTCAAAAAAGCCCGGAAATGTACTTGAGCGTTTAAAACACTCATTTGTTCAGTGCAAAGTGTTTTGTAATCCTATTGGGAAAACAATTAGTATTATAAACATTCAAGCACTAAAGAGTCAATTGTGCAGAATGGAGTTAGATAAGCCAATAATAATAATTAGCCGTATTTATCATTAATTAACCGTTATTAATTAGCGTAATAATTAGCCGTTCGTATCTTTCAGGTATCATTCAGGAATCCCACATCGAAACTATCTCCTATAAGTGTTACTGCCCTATTACCAGTAACCTTGGCGATAAACATATTCTATTCTATTCTATTTAGCCGGGTGAGTCGTGACCGTCTCGCACTGCAAATCGACAAGCTCTCCGCGATCCTCTTCCCATCGCTGTTCAGTCTCTTCAATATCGCCTACTGGTATCACTATGTGATCAGCGAACAAGTTTGCAGTTCTTGTTAAAGAAGGTGTAAACTCACTTTTTAATGTACTATGTCCCCGTTAACCACAGCTTGGTCAAGGTGTGGTTGACACTTCTATAGCTTGTTTAGTGTTATAAATGTCAATTGAGTGTTTTGTGAGGCTTGAAAGACAGAAAATCGTCAAAAAAATAGCATGCAACTATGCCCTCTTTATTCTTGTGTCACAGCAAACATAAGATTCGGGCATAGTAAGAAAAAAGTGAGTTTGCTCCTTTTTTTAAGTATTGTGTCAGTCTTGTAAGAGCAATTACACCTTACATTTCCATATTGTCCTCTCTTATTCGCATCGCCAAAAATAAAAACAGCCAAGAGTAAGAACCGCCTGAATAAGAACTCTAGGATAAAGGAAAATCTAATTAGCGAGCATTGTTCTAGGGTTCTTATCCAGGCGGTTCTTATATTGGGCTGTGCCATCTTATGGAGATGTGTCTTGTCTTCTTCCTTACTATTGGAATACTTGAATCCGTTTTGTACAAATATCCGGTTGTCGCCATAGTCAATTTTGTATCATACGAGTATTCAAATTGTTCACAGTTCATTGCATTTTCAAAGCTTGGGGACGGCATAGGATTGTGAAAAATTTCAATACTTTTGTAAATTTGCGCAATTGGAAAGAATCTTAGCAATAAGATTTGATCATACAGTGACAGTCGGATATTGGTACAGAACGGAGGCAGGTAAGCTAATAAATAGTACACTATTCCCGCATTCTCAACTCGGTGGTTTACGAATGCCTTGGCTGTGCAAGAAGAGTATTTAGTATACACATGAATACCGTATCGAAAGAGTTGTTCATAATGCTTTACGGATATGTTTCAACTGGGTCATAAGTATCTTCTCCTCGGTTTTTTGCCGCTTCTCCGATTTGCAGGAACAAGAACTTGCAGTATAATCTTTCACAGTTTTCGCTGTTTGTACTGCAATCTTGCTCTGTAAAGAACAATCTCTGTTTTATTGAACAATTAGTCTTTCGCTCTCAATGTCCTAACAATATTCACGTTTTCTTGCTTCTTGTTTTGTTTGTATGCAATATTTTCCTTACAATTAGTGCAACTGTTATGGTCTAGAAATACAGATGGAGCTGCTACTGAAATACCTGACCTTCTGTAAGCCATGCTTGTTTTTGGGAAGTCCCCATTTGCGCCAGTTTGCATTTGCGCTAACCGATCTGTAAGCTCAATTCAAATTGCTAATGCACTGTGGTTGCCATTGCCGTTGGAAGGTATGATACAAGAAAAATATATTTTTAAATGAGTCAGCAACAGTTGGCGCAATTGGGATTGGCGCACACGGGGTGCACCCATGTGTTCTATGTATCAATGTAAGCTCACAAGAATCTCTTACTGCACCAAATATACATTATTAACGGGTAGCACCAAAATCTGTCCAAAATCGTATGCATTTATGTGTTCAACCAACTGATGTACACCTCCTCCTCCTCCAAATGTATTGCCCATTCTACATACGTGTAGGTTTGTGTGCTTGTATTTCAGTTTTCGCACAGATCTCTGTTTTTGCAGTATTTTATTAATTAACGATGGTAATAAACGATTGTTTTACCTACTGCTACAACAATTATGCTGTTGTTTATGTATCCGTGTAGTCAAGAATGGAAGCCATGAGATCGGCATCCGATAGAAAGAAGCCGTTGATATGGCTTCATCATGTAACACCGAATGGCGAATGGTGGGAGGATGCGACTACCGAGGGACAACCGAGGGAACACGTGGTGAATAGAAGCAGAAATTATTATATGTACTGGCTATGAGAATTCTCAAACCCATTCTCAACAATCATCCGGCTACAAAATTGCTCACACATTCAATTTTTTTGTAGCTTATAACAGGCTTGAAAACCTGTGAAACGGGGGAAATTTGAACAATTTAGCAAATTTGTGTCATGGGAAAGAATCCTAACAATAAGATTTGACGAAGAGTAATCGGTCGACTTATGACTGGGTACCGTCGGACTTGAATAGCCTCTCAACGTTCTGGCCTTTTCAGGACTCCCACAGGCGAAATGGCTTGAATGCGGGAGACTTTGCCTTTGCCTTAAGATTTGGGCGCATAGTTGGATATTTGTACAAAACTAAGTGAAGCACTCCAATAATGCAGCATGTGGGATGTAAAAACTTCCCAAAAAACTAAAAACTGTAAAAACTATGATAGTAAGTACTTGACTTTCAATTAATGTCATAATTTGTTTTCCCTGTCTCAACACTTACAATAAGACGAATATGTGAAAATGTTACAAAAGGAAACTGGTAAAAGTAGATCGGGAAATAAAGATAAAAAATAAAATAGAAAGTGCTTCCCGGTTAGCTTAATGTTGGGACAGCTCGTGGTTTCGGTCTTTGTATATTGAGCGACCGGTACATCCACGGGACTTGCGCGTGTATAGTAAAACCGAGAAACACATTGTGTCCCCCCGAGAAGACACTAGAATTTACATTTATAGTAATACTTAACTACCACATGTGTATATTTCTACTATTGTGCCATACAAAACACATTTCTATTATTAGTATTCTTCTTCTCCTTCCTACGTGTTT
>JACMIJ010000286.1:0-22635 GCA_014805365.1 Koerneria luziae | reverse complement strand
GGCACGTCGTACGAATCGTGCGCGGGGGCGGGAGCCGGGTAGTCACCGTAGCCGGCCTGACGGGCGGTCCTGTTGGCGACGTTCATGTCCTTCAGCTGGTAGACGCTGTTCCAGACGTCCTTGGCCGAACCCTGAAGCGGACGAACTGGTTTGTTTGGGGAAGAAACGGCATTTTTTTCGAGATCTATCATATCAGTTACGTATCGGCTAGGTGATATCTTGCTTATGAGCCAATTAGACAGTCGGTTTTTTTTGCGCCGGTTGGAAAAAAAGGGAACTGCTTAGGAATGTCTGCGAATGGAAGCAGATCTAAACCACGTCAAAGTTGCTAATAATGGAAGAGCGTGTTATGATCGGAGATTCTGGAATCACACAAATATGCTGACATTTTCAACTACTCTTCTAAGCTAACTAATTGTAAGAAAGAAGGAAAACTTAGCTAGTTCGTCTATCTAGAACTGAAAGACTAAACTAGATTAACTTAGCAGGAAAGGTTTCTGGATAAAACATCAGTAGAATGAAAGAGGTTCAGATTTGTGAAGGAGAAAGAAGACAAACCTTGCAGAGGTTGAGCTCGTGGTGCATCTGTCGTCGGACATGGTGCACGTAGTTGTAGACCATGGGGAGGGTGACGCAGACCGAGAGGACGGCGACGGCCGAGAAGGTCACGGCGGCGTAGCCGACGAAGCGGTACGCACGAATCTTCGTGTCAATATCCATCTTAGTGTTTCTTCTTCTCTTGGGGAGGAGCGGAGACCGACCTGCCCTCCAACCACCACCCTGCGCTTTTATACCACCCTAAGGGCTGAGCGCCCGAACGTTACCCAGTCCTTGTCTCTGTTGCTCTGCGTCTCCGCCAAATCCCATGATCTCTAGGGGATTGTTGGAAGGAATCAAAGAAGAGGCGATTGCAGGGGCGATTGAGGGGGGGGGAGGATATGGGCACAGGCTCTTCGGCAAAGAGGTAATCGGTGGCATCTTGCACTTCTTCGCGCTACAGGTTAGTTTTCCCGATGTTGAGATCTTCACTGCTTAGTTCCAATACTGCAACCAAAGCCACATATACGGCAATACAGCGATAGAAACACAAACATGACTATTGTTCAGCAAAACAGTCAAAACTTTCATAAAACTGCACAAAAGTTACACAAAATAAGGCAAAAATGTACTTCCGATGCGGGGAATCGAACCCCGGCCTTGCATGTGAGAGACGCAAATCATAACCACTAGACTACATCGGATGTTGGAGCCTTCCACCATTTCCTCTGTTGAGGTTAACTCTTTTTGTAGAGATTGATTGGCAGCTCTCCTTTCATTGTCAGTTACCATGTACGAGCCTTTCTGCTTCAATCATTATCTTGTTACTGCTCTCATGTCAACCAAGCTTGCTCGCATCACCTGGAATTGTCACTGCAACATACGTCGATCTCATATTTGAATATTCCTTTGTCATTGAGAGTGAAACCTTTGTTATCGTATGTATGCAAATTAGGTACTGTAGGCCGGTAGAAACAACATGTTGTGCTACTTCGAGATAAACCATTGTAAAATCACAGTATGCAGGTGAGGTTCCGAAAACAACATACTGTGTTGCTTACAATTAGTGTTTTTAATTTCAACACCTTCCACCTTCTCTTTATTTCAAATCTCTGGTGTCTATCGAACTGCTCCTTTTTTGTTTTTTTTTTCTGCGATTCCTCTGGTGATAACGAATTCAGGATATGGCACTTTTTTGGTGGATTGATAGCTTTTCGCATTGTCTCTCAGCCTTGGGTGGAATGTGACGAGGATCGTCTTTCCGCAGCAACACTTCATACAAGTGCAATGTCTCCTAACTAACAGCCAGACATATTCCTGGCTTGTGGCTAACGTACAAGATGTCGAAAAGTTTGTACTGGAAACACTACAGGAGGTTCAAATTTTCTTACAATAGAAGTATACATATTGCACAAGATGTTGAAACAGCTGTGATTGGTCACAGTGTGGATTTTGAATGATTGCAATGCCGAACTCGCAGCATGTTGATTACACAGTGCATACGGTTACAAAGACACAGCAGCTACACTTAGATTACCAGTTAAAAAGATGCACACTCCTTTGTTCGTTTCCAAGTTTCTTTTTTGGATGCAAATCAGGCACATTAAACCAGCGATCATGAAACGCTGTAAAAAAATTTATCTCGGGAGCATAAAGGATTCGCAATTTTAAGATCTCATTGTCAGCACAATATTATTCATTGTGAATGCCCAACAACGGGTTTACAATGATATTGGTTAAAAATCACTTGCATCATAGTATGAGTGAAATACAACACTTATTGTTAGTTGCTTGCAATGGTCGTGCGCTTTGTGCTTCTTTTTGTATGTTTCTCATTCTGCTGGACACATGTTTTATTATATCGTAATATCAATTTTGAAAACTCTGCTGTGAACTTGTGTTTTCAATTCCCCTAGGGTCTTGAATGTCCCAAGCCTCACATAATAATATCCACCCTGTGATCATTCAAACTTATGTTAACATCCTGTGGTATGTTTCTGTGGAAAGTTGGACCTCTTGGAGTGCTTCCAATACAAAACTTTCGACATCCTGTGCGTCCGTCACATGTCTGGAATATGTCTGGGCAGGATTCAACCAGCTATAGGCACTTTTGTCGGTGCGTTTGATCTTCGCGCTAGTACAACGTTTCGATAACATCGGACCTGTCGTCGTGAGACAGGCTGGCACCTCAAACATACAGGGATCAGGCATGCATCCACACCTTTTCGATCCCCAAAGAAAGAATATGCTCGTTTTAGAAGTACTACCTCACCATTGACCGACCATAGCTTCTTGGATGTATAGTTTACACTTCTGGAGATCTTACGTGACATAGATTTCTAATGGCTGTTATATGATGCTTGAAGTGCCGAAAAAGGGCGATAGTGATGTAACAATTGCGCATAACGATGCCCTATCTACTCATGCTTCCCAATAAGCATACGGTTATTCGAACATTGGAAAACTGTGAGTCTGCTCCACTTCTAACAATAAGATAATAACCTATCCTCAGCATATTGCATCCGCCGATCTACTGTACCTCGTTTGCATACGCCTACAAAGGATTCGCTGGCTATAGCAATGTATTATATATTTGAGAACTGCGGAAGCTTCATTGTCTCAACATTCTGTGCTGTCCTTTTATATCTTCATGCTCTGCAATCTTATAGTCGAGATTTTCGAAAATCTTCTTTTCCTAACAATAAGTGTTTTGGAGAGAGAACACATGCCCAATTCAAAACATACCGTTGATACAGTTTAACTTCTGCCGAAACCAAGTTTGTGTATTCTTATGTTCTTCTGTGCGAAAATCCTGTTTTTTAAAGCAAATTATGTACTGTAGACCAATAGAAGCTGCATGTGCAGTAAGTATCATATCTTGTAATTTTCAGTGTTAGGCGTTTCCAATCAAGTCCATTTGCTTTTCCTAGCCAGGGCAGTAACCTCCACGGATTCCGTGAGCTTGAAACCTCCGTTTCTGCTAACTAATCTAAGCTTCCTTCGATCTAACAGAAACTTGTGACTGGAATGCTCGCGGAATCCTGGTTTTTACAGTCGTTTTCGCCACTTCTTTGTTCAGTTCCATAACACCTTGCCAAGGTCATCATGCGTTCATGTTTGCTTTGAGGGTGTGAGATTGACACCACGCCTTTCAGCAAAAACGTGTCATCTTAGCCAGTTCAGCTGTTTTCTCTCGCTTATTGGAGTGTAATTAGCCGGTGTGATTATTATTATTCCACCATGGTGCAATTGCAATACGATCGTGTTCGGCATGTGTTTTTAAGTTCACCGTGCTCCTGTAACCTTGATGTTTCACAGACTATTTAATAGGTGCAAACAGCTTCCTGAAATAATGCTTCCCCAAATTTATAGGCAAAGCAATAATCATTAATGCTAACAAATTTGCTCACTGAAACGATTTACTACGTGAAAATGGAACGAATAGTATCTACTTTGTTTCCAAGAGAGATACAGTATCTAGTCAGTTGTGAATGAAGAGGATCGACTTCACACAAAACAGAATCCCTAGCTCTTCCAATGGAGAACCTGAAACAAGAATGCTAGAAGAGTGCATCACTTTGCTTTCAGAATCAGCATTAGCTTAATATGTGGAGACACTCTTTCGTCAATTATAATTCTTTAAGACTATTATTGATAAGCATAATACAGATACAAATACATGTTGTGAATTCATACTCATTGTGAGCATGAAACTAATGAAAACGGACAAATAACGGCAGATCGTGTTACTAACAATAAGATGCAAAGCGCATTCATTGTACAATATAAAAACAATATGTGTTATGTAGAAACCCTATGCAACAGCTATAAGAATTCTGTTCTTGGGCAGTCAGCTGTTCTTGCCTACATATGATAACATTGATAAGACTGGCAAACAAATCTCTGCTTATTTTGTTATTACCCAAGTTGAACGTTCCCTTATGCAGCGCTAAGCGATTTCTGACGTAAAAACGGAAATCGAAAATCCCCTTTTTCTAAAAGAAAGGATGAGAGAAGAGGAAGAGGGAACGGAGTTGCAAGGAAAATGGAAAACAAGGAACAGGACTCTTATCGAAAACGGTCATTTATCACGGATATTTATGTGTCTAGCATGATATGCCTGCTGACAATGGGAGAGGATATCTTTTGTCTTCTTATCTACAAGTACTATTTTCTTCGTTTATTTAATTATCGCAGTATCGACGTCTTCTGACGTGCTGCGGGCGAAATGGTAGATCCACGGGTTTCCTATGTTGTCCTTGGTAATCGTATCTTCCCACCATTCGCTATTCGGTATCCACACCGACGGCTTCTACCACCATGTACTATTGGCTTACCTGACTCCTTTCTGTACAAATACCCGACTGTTGATTTATAACGATATCTTATTGTTAGGTTTCTTTCCTATTATCCATCTTTGTCAAAGTATTCAATTTTTCACAAACCTATGTCATTTCATAAGCTTATGAATCTGTATTGAATTGTGAAAAACGTGAATGCGCTCACAAAATTGAACGTATAATGGCAGTCGGAAATTTGTACAGAACGGAGTCAGATACTCCAATAGCACAATTGTCATGCCTCATTCCATTTCGCCTAATATCCAAATATCGTCATAGATTCAAACTTATGAACGTATTGAACTGTTTTGTAGCATAATTAACTTGTTAAGCTACAAAGTTGAGCTATTGAAACATTTGAACGAAATTTGAACGAGTAGCAACAATAAGGTGTGTATGCTTAGCGTAGAGAAACATTCCAAGGTGCTGCTTCTTACAATTAGTGCATTGGTAAGCAAATAATACTTATTTTTCTTTTACCAATACGTTGTATGAGTTCTGCGAAGGAATTAGCAAAGAACGTGCTTCGTGAGCGCCTATCAACACCGGTTGAAACCGCACAATTACAGGTGGTGATAGTCAGCGTTGCGGGTGCGTTTCGCAAGGGCAAGAGCTTTCTCCTCAACTTCTTTCTCGAGTACTTGTACAGTCTACAGCGATCGCAACAGGTTTGTGCCTTTTGCCTGGATACCCAAAAACCCAAACCCACCTGGGCACCCCAAAAACGAGTTCGTATCTCGATATCCAATCGTGTCAAGTACGGGCAAAGCAGATCAGATCCTCTCTAGTTTGTTGAACTTGAACTTTTCCATCTTACCTCGATGTTCTGTTTTGAACAAAGGGAAACCCCGAAACATGTGAGTAATCTTAAGTGTTTCTAAGAATAAACATTTAGCTGCTGTAAATAATCAAGAAGAAACGAAAACAAAATGACGATCGTTTTTTTTGAATAGAAAAAAGAAGGAGTTAGCAACGACTTTATGCATACTTTTGTACACAAAGCAATATATGTAGTTGTTAGCAAAGCAATCTTACAATTAGTAGTGTTTATGTGTACGTGTCTTCTCAACAGTTTTAAGATGGTCTGTTCAAAAAAAAATATGTTCTCAATCCACATATGCATTGTCTAATTGCGTTTCTATTTATGTATTTTTGTGTTTTGTAGCATTCTTCCGCCGGGTTCGAGTGGGATCCACTTGTCTTACAATTTCCCAAAAAGTTCGATTCCCGTCAGGAACCCCTCCGAGTACAAAAGGGTTCCTGGTGTACCTGGAGCCCCAACCTTGCATTTTTAAATAACTTAATATAGTTTAAAAATGGTATATGGTTTTTAATATGGTATATGGGTTTATGGTATATGCTAACATTTAATATGGCAAATTTAATATGGTTCATCTCCAGAATGACACCCCTCTGGACTGGTTGTCGGAGGACACCCAGGTGCACGGTTTCCACTGGCGATCGGGTGCGAAACGGGACACCCTGGGTATATGGATGTGGGGTGAACCGATAATGATCGAATCGCCGAATGGCGAAATCTATGCCGTCGTTCTGGTGAGGTGAACTTTGATTTTATTTTGCTATTTCCATAAAAGGCAAAGGCTAAAAGGCAAAGTCTCCCGTATTCAAGGGATTTCGCCTTGCGGGTAGTTCTGAGAAGGCCAGGACGTTGTGGGGCTATTTAATTCCGAAGGTTCCGAAGTCATTCACACGGACCGATTACTTTTCGTGATACTATCACTACTAATAGGAAGTAATTGCCGACCCCGGAGGGATAACACCTTGATTGGGTTGGGACGTGCCGGGGATCGAACCCGGGTCTTCAGTATAGTGTAGGGTGCCTTCTGCCACTACACCACTTCGCCCACTCAAATGCAAAGTAGAAATGGAAAGTGATTGGGGGTGGGGTGACTACTTTAAGACATTGTGCGTGTATTACATATTTAATGCATAATGTAAATATCTGGTTGCCAAAAAGCTGAATGATCGATCGCGTTCAAATTTTGGAGCTGCTATGTTGAATGTAAAGCATAAACATTACTGGTTTGGCATACGTTTTGTCTTCTCAGAGGAGCACATTGATATGTGTTTACTACTCTAACTTATCGTACTACTGTACTATATGTGCTACTGTAACTCCATTCTGTACCCGACTGTTGCAATATAGTCAATTTTGTAAACGTGCTGCAATTGATGACAGTTGATAACAATTGGGAAACAGCATAGGATTGCGAAAAATTGCAATAACATGTTGCTTTTGCTAACAATAAAAAGCATAACAATATCGTTATGCAATAGCAGTGGGATTTTTGTGCAGAACGGTGTCAAGTATGCCAATAGTACTTCCTAGTATTCTTGTGCTGTGCCCGTACACCTATTCTTTCGATATTATGTTTTACATTATTTCAGTTGGACACCCAAGGTGCGTTCGACAATCAATCGACGTACCAGCAGTGCACGACCATCTTTGCCCTCTCCACGATCGTCAGTTCTCTACAGATCTATAATGTGGTCGATAACATTCAGGTTGGTCTTGAACCATTTGTATTAAAGTTATATCAATAAATTAAGTTAGTCTTTTTGTAAAAGGAAGTAAAGAAAATACGTTGTAAAGGAAATCATTCGACTTGAACAACTAGCCCTAACAGCAAGTATTTGTTCTTGGATAACAGGTCCCATTGGGGAACTGTTTTGATGATTTGCATATCTTTACCTCTATCTATAATATAACAAGTGATTTTTAAAAACTTACAGAACTAGAAGAAGAAAATAACGTTCAGGAAGACGCGTTGTCTCATCTGTCGTTGTTCGTGGAATATGGCCGGCTCGCCATGCAGCATGCGAAGCAGTTCGGGAAGCCGTTTCAGGTATGCTTCACTTTCCTTCTTCACAGCGTTTTGTGACCATCTGTTACACAATTGTCTCAACTTGCATACGAACGCAAATATTACATTTATCTGATTGTGAGAGCTCAGAAACATGAGGAAGAAAAATGTTGAAATCGCTGGTCTGCTTTGAAAGCAGCTTCATTGTCAGAACAATGTGTTAACGGTATCAGACCGAAACCAACTAATCCCACTTACTAACAATACTATCGTTTCGTTATTAACTTTACTGTTTATGCTAATAAACTTCACATTAATATTTCAATTGTGATTGCAGTCGCTGTGCTTTATCGTGAGGGATTTCAAGGCACCCGAGGAGTTCCCATACGGACAGGAGGGAGGCGAGTTGTTTCTGCAACAGGTGCTCAAGGTATGTGGACGTTTTCCATAAGAATAACAAATTTGAACTTCATCTGTAAACTACAACGCCTTTATTGCTTTTCCTTTGCTGCTTACAATTAGGAGTACAAAAACTGCTTACTTTCAGTGTTTTGGCTGAAATCACACATTAACTTAACGCTCTGCTGCAAATATAAAAGTTGCGTGTGATACATAATACATGCGGTGTTTAAGTCATTATTTGCTATTATTCTTGTTCCAACAAACAGAAGTAGACTCGTAGATCCGGATGTGGATTCGTAAACTCTGAGGTAGACTCGTGTTCCAGACGAGTCCCGAGCAGCACGAGGAGATTCGTTCGGTTCGCGAGCAGTTGACGGAGTGCTTCGACACGTTGCTCTGCTATCTCCTTCCGCATCCCGGACATCGAGTGGCCGAGCGGAACTCGTTCCGCGGACACGTGAAAGGCACGTGAAGATCATGTGAACAACGGGCTAATTGCAAATGATAACATCTTGCACCTTTCATGTTCTGCCTTTCGGTTATCTTGTTTAGCTAATACAGAATTCGTTTTAAAGTACTTGGTGTACAAGAATAAGAATATTAGCAAATTATAATACATAGCGAGAGTTGGATATTTGTGTGAGGTTGACAGTAGAAATTGAGTAACCAACAACAAGAGGATTGTATGCTAATTGTAAGAACATGCGGGTCCTACTTCAAAAGATGAACTTTACCCGTCTCAGAAATCCGACCAGTGTTTCGAGAAGAAATTCGGAAGTTGGTTCCCTCCCTTCTATCACCGGAAGCTCTGCGGCCGAAAATTGTCAACGGAAGACCAGCGACTTGCAAGCGCATGATCCAGTATTTCAAGGTACGCACAGAAAATCCTCAATTTTGAGTCGAGGGCTTAAAGGGATCAGGAAACCAGCATTTCATTCACACAAAATGCGTTCATAATCAGTGTCTTATTGACCCGCCACTTTTGTGTTCAGGTAATACACATAAGCAAATTTCTCGATGAACTGACGGTTTCCGGCCCCCTTTAATATAATGTTCCGTATTGCAGTATTAAAAGCCTCAATCTTCTCTAAACCAAAATATAGCTTAGTGTTAGCACATTTGACGAGGGAAAAATGAGGTGACATGGAAATCTTTTTGAAAAATCAGCGACCACTACAACCACAGCGGTTCCACAATTTCTACGAAACTATTAAGCAATACGTGAAACATGAAACTTGCAGGAGTACTGCCAGACATTCGATAGCAGTTCGATGCCGCAGCCCATGAACATCTTGATGGCGAATGCGCGTCTCATCATGCACGAGGCCACCCAAGACGCCAAGAACGTCTACTGCAAGCTCATGGATAGGGTAACTTACCACACTGTAACATTGAAAGAGACATCTTGAGACAGGAACATAAGCTGAAGTGAAGCAGCACATTATCATAGATTCACATCATGTAAAGGCAGTAAAACTTCCGCCGTTTCCAAATTTGCATTTTATTATTTTGTTCTCATAAGTGAAACATTTGTTTGCCGTATGCAAATGAGGTACTGTAGCCCTGCGAAAGCAACATGCTGGGCAAGTGAAAGGCTGCAGCCGGCAATAATGCTCATGTCTTAACATAAGGAAACGAGAAATTTCGAGATAGATATACAAAAGCTGAAGTGACGCTGTTTTATTCTTACATTTCTTGTTGAACCGGTAAAGAAGAATGTCACAGTAATGCATAATGCATCAAGAATACATCAATATCACCTGTTCGAATGTGCGCAATACGCGACGCATGCTGTACTCTGACAAGATAGGACAAACCTAACAATAAGATTATCGTATTATCTCAGCTTACCGTAATGTTACAGGTAACTTCCGGTAACAGTATGTTACCGGAGAAGCGATTGATGGAGGAGCACATTCGTTGCGGGATCGCGGCCGTCAATGCCTATGACAAGCATCCGAAGATCGCGTCGGACGGTGCTCATCAGAAGGACATGGAGCGGCTGCAGGAAATCATCAATGTGGGCAAAATTGTTGCTTTATTTGTTACAGCTAAGGGGGCCGGAAACCGTGAATCCTCGGAGGCAAAAACCACCATTTCCTTAAATAGTTGCCTCCCTTCACAGAAGTTGTGGGTCTCTTATACACGCAGTTCTGCTAACACAAAACAACGGTTTCTGGCCTCCTTTAACAGAACGAATCCGACATTGTTATTTGTACTCTTGGAACACTTGACTTCGTTCTGTACGAACATCTGACTGTCGCACATACATACACAAATCTTATTGTTATGGTCCTTCTTTATTGCAAATGTGCTAACAGCTGCAGAGACAGTGGGGACTTCTGCAGAATCTAAATTGTAAATTGTTGTTCTCATAGTCCTTGTAATCGTATGCAAATAAAGAAATAATACATCGTTTATGTTTCCAGGCGGAACTGGAACGATACAAGCGAGTGAACGCGTCGAAGAAGGTGCCCGGCTGTGTGTCGACAATGGAGAGTTGCGGTGACTCCATCGTACTCGGACTCGGTCTCGGATCAGCCGCAACTGGTGGGAGCATATTCCGACTTACACAAGATGTGTAATAAGAATCTTTTGATACGCGCGCATTTGCACGCGGAAATCATTTGAGCACGCTTGGTTTTGCGCCCGCCACTTCTTCAGCAACTTAGTTGACATTAAAAGAGGCCGGAATCTGTCATTTCATTCACACAGAATGCGTTCATAATGAGTGCTTTATTGACTCGTCACTTTTGTGTTCAGGGAATGCACATAAACAAATTCCTCTTTAAAGAAGGAGTGAACGCACTTTTTCTTACTATGCCCAAGTCTTATGTTTGTTGTGAAACAGGAATAAATAGGGCATAGTTACATGCTAATTTTTTGACGATTTTCTGTCTTTCAAGCCTCATAAAATACCCAATTGGCATTTGTATCACTAAACAAGCTACAGAAGTGTCAACCACACCTTGGTCAAGCTATGGTTAACGGGGACATAGTACTTTAAAAAGTGAGTTTACACCTTCTTTAAGCTGACGGTTTCCAGCTCTCTTTAACACGAATGAAATGCTGATATATTGGAAACACACAGCAACCTATAGTACAATTATGACTTCGTCCGTTACAGGAGCGGTGGTGGGTGCGGTGATCACACTGCAGACGGGTCTGGTGAGTGCCGGCATCGTGGCGATTCCGATCTCCTTGGTCACGCTGACCGTCATCTGGGTCTACGTCTTCACCAAGCAGCAGGTGCAGAAGTGCGTCTCGTCGCGAGAAAAGGGCGAAGAGTAGCAGCCAGAGACTCGTCAATACACGGGGTTGTCAAGCTGCTCATAGACTGTTAATTGCGAATTTGCATATCTCTTTGTTTCCCTCATAAACCGAAATGTTCGGTGGATCCGGTAATCCCACGGTGGACAATGGTGGGTCATTTTCATAATGGCTTCCACCGTGGTGATTGGTGGCAGTTCGGTATAGCTTGGTTAGTCCACCAAGGAAAATGGTGGAGCGCGGTTCCACCGAGCATTTCATTTAGTGAGACTCCTCAAAT
Organism: Koerneria luziae; assembly: GCA_014805365.1. NCBI lineage: Eukaryota > Metazoa > Nematoda > Chromadorea > Rhabditida > Neodiplogasteridae > Koerneria > Koerneria luziae. Next base: position 10,981 of record JACMIJ010000286.1, on the reverse strand, counting down.
CACTTGAATTTGCATGCAAATGAGGTGTATTCGACCTACACGTTACAATTACAATCTACTACATATTTGAATTTAACTAACTTTGTTGTTGACTTGCAAGGCTACGCTAGATTTGGCTATAAACAAGAAGCTCAATGTTTCATCCCGTCTATATGAGGCATATTTTGTCACTTTCTTCAATATAGTCCTTTTATTTTTTTTCACAAGCAGTACATTGGTGTCGATGCTGCATTAGTCTATTATTATGTATGTACTATTGGAATACAGCTAACTCTGTTCCAAAATGCAGCTAATGCTTGAAAATAGGCACAGAGAAAAAAACGAACTTTATTATAGAATACGTTTTGACATTTGAACACATAGCGATAGTTGGATATTTTTATCCATCGAAATCAGGCGTTCCAAAAAAACACTAAATCTAGTCAACCCAACAATAAGAAGATCTCCACATTTCACTTGTTTTCTTTGCTAATAATTGTTAGATCATTTTCGGGTGTGTTTCTTGTATCAAGGATGTGTTATTCTTCTCGTAATACGCTCAACGACATGTTGCTTCTTTCTCGCATCACCTCCTCCGACATATGTCACACATGATTACCGTATCTCGTTGTCATACCATATGATGTGCCTTACCATTACAATCACTGCTACAAGTATAAACGGTTGCTCGCACTTGGAAGCCTAACGGTTTTATGTTTATTTGCACAATACAATATACAAGCTGTATTACGTTTATTTATATCTTAATTGATGCTATCTTATTGTTATGAAAGAGCTAAGAAAAGGACTTCACCTGTTCCGAATGAGTGGCAATTGCTGTAAGCAAAGTTTCTCACCATTATGGCAGAACATTGGAATACATTACTACGGTCAAATAACAATTCTATAAACTAGCAAAATTTTGTTCAGCCACAGATTCCAGGATTACGCTTTGTTTCCGGAGAACATTTGCAGTTGTTCCCGCAACCAGAAGGGTTCTTCCGCGGGCGATGGCATTCTTCCATCGAGCAACATCAAGGGGCACTTCAAAAAAGTTGGGCCTAGCCAGACATACATATTTCAGAACTGACTTGCGTACAGGAGGTCGAAGCCGTTGTACTGAAACACTCCTGGAGGTCCAGATTCCAATAGAAACATTTCACAGCATGTTGAAATAACTGTGCATGGTCACAGGTTGATATTATGCATGGGCCTAGGTCGTCATCTCGTCTTTGACGATTACATCCACAATTATGCTCTATTATCACACTTTGTATTATTTTACAAATGGGCTGGCATTCTTTTTTTGTAAACACTTTTGTAATGTTTTTGCTCTTCGCTTCCGCCTGAAAATGTAGATCGATGTGACTGCGTCAGAATTCTTCTTATCGCGTAGTAAACTGTACGCACGTAGGCAGCGCGATCATGTACCAATGTATTATCAGCAACCATTCTATTCTTAGACCATGAAGATACAAAAATAAAAAGCCAGCATGCAAAGAGCTGTGGGTTCGAACTCAGCTTTTGGGCGTGCCAAGCAAGAATCTTATTGTTAGCAACATTCCTTTTCAGCAGAGTTTACTTGTATTGTTTATCTATAATATAAATAAGTATGCCTAAGTATACGCTCTAGGGTAAATCAATATGGCTAGTGGTAAGAATCAGGTAACCACACCTTCAAATCGTCCATAGTTCCGTCGGCACTGTCGCTGTGGATTGGCAATGGTCATTTCCCGCAATTGTCATTTCCGCAACAACACTTTCCGCAATGGTTACTACAGAGAACCAATTCTTTAGAGTACTGGTACTGGTACAAGGCATGTTTTCTGTAGTGCTGAACGATTATAGATGCCAAAAAACCAGGCCACAAGTAATTTCGAGTTCTCTTGATTTTTTGGCCACTGTGTGTATTGGAAAGACCACTGTAAGATAACCATTGCGGGAAGTGTCGTTTCCCGATTTGGGGTTGTCCATTGGGTTTCCAGGTCAGGGCGTCAGTGGCTAACCCCCAGATTGGTGACTTGTGGCAGTGACCCATATAATGAGCGGGCATGGTGCAAGTTCTGGAATGGGATAACCACCACCGAGGAGAGGCGGCCACAGATGAGATGGTGTGACGAGTTTACGAAGAGCCTGGGACCGACTTTTCTGACAATGAGATGTGCTGTCGTTGATGAGCCACATTGGAAGGACGTCGTCCGTCAGAGAACATACCTTCTGATTACGGAATAAAATTGATTTGATGGTGCACGGAAACAGCAAGAATGTTTATCCGGGAAAAGCAATATGCGGGAAGCACGGATGCTTCTACCAGCTGCCTCGTGGCTGCTCACAAGATGGTCCCTGCCAGTCCGCAGGGCACTCGCAGACACAGTTGAGACGGTTCACGGCACCACCGTTGAGGCAGCTGATGTTGCAGGTCTTACCCTCGAACCGGAGGTGTTGGTGACCGTTGTTGTTCACTAAAATACAACCACATTGACTTTTGTTCTAAATTTCAATGTTACGATGTTCAGTGTAGTACAAGGCATATTGCTCTACACTTCATTCAGGGCATCATCTCGGAAATTTCGACAAAAGCGCCTCCTAAAGAGTCGAACACGTGTAGCCTTAAACTATTGAATTAATGCGGCATGCATGTTACTAAACACATTGTAACTGATATTGTTAGTGCAATGGTCGTTTCACAAGTTCACTCAATTATCATTGGTTTGAGGTACAGCTTACAACATTTTCTTTCTCATTGCCCTGCCGCCGTAGTAATAGCACTATTTCTCATGTGAAAGGAAAATAGTGTTCCTTCCAACTTATCCCGATGGGACATACTTTCGTCGACAAACTTCTTATGACATTAATATCTTATTGTTAGTAAACAAAAATGTACAATTTGCAAAGGATTGAACCAACACCCACTGACTTATAGTACCTATATTTTTCTCCTTTCACTTCAAAAATGGTGCTATTACTACGGCGGCTGCTTCATCTTTGTAATGGTCCCTTCTATCACAAACATCAGCCGTATTGCAAACATCATGATGGTGAAAAAACGTTGCGTAAAAAACGCTGGCTAACACACGCTTTCGTAACTGTGTATTCTTATCGTCCTTACACCATTCCCGCCTTTGCAGGGTCGGTGCATCCCTGCTAGGTAAGACAAGTCCTAGTCTAGGTAGTAGACTCATGAAAATGCAAAATAAACTGTTCCGATAACAAAATTCAAATACATGTCTTCGGCCATAGTTAACAATAATATTTGAGTACCACTGTGTACGTTTAACAACGTATAACTGTGTAATCACAGCAATTTTGTGCCTGCTAACGTATCGAATAAATTCGTGAGCCCTATGCCTAGTGGACCGCCCCGAGACCGCCCCGAATTGACTACTCAGAGAAAAATAAGTCTCAAATAAGCCTGAATAGCTGACTACACCACCGACTGTATTACGTGAACACTGCCCCGTAGTAATAACACTATTTCTCATGTGGAAGGAAAACAGTACTCCCTTCAATTTACCCCCGATATGACATATTCTCCTCGACAAAAGTTCCATGGCATGTATGTCTTATTGTTAGTACACAAAAATGAGCAATTTGCAATGAATAGAACAAACACCCACTGCTCTATTGTACCTAGATTGTTCTTATTTCATTTCACAAATGGTGCTATTACTACGGTGGCTGGGGAAGATTGACTTGGTAAGAAGAACACAAACAATGGAAACTGGGAATTTTAAACCGTACCGCTGTTGGTCTTGAGCGGATCGGCGACGATCGCCTGCGAGCAGTCAGCCCCACCGTATCCAGCCGGACACTCGCAGCTGCAGTCCATGACGAGGAATGTCCCGCCATTGTAGCAATCGAAGGAACATTTCGGAATGTAACCGAAGCGTCCAGCCTGTTTCGGTATTACGGAAGCTAAAATGGGTATAAATTTTTTAAAGTAAAGAATGAGAACTATTCACTTATTCAACATTGTGTACATAAACCCATTGCAGGCAACCTATGTACACTGTAGAATTATAGCTAAACCGGTAGCCGGAAATTCTGTGAGAACCTACAGCTGGGGTTGCTCCAGGGCCATAAGCTACGCACAATTACTAGCAATAAGAGATAACGACTAACTAGATAGTTATTCTCATTAGACTCTCGGTGGTTTTTGCAGGTTGACTTGTTCTGATTGCCAGTGGCGTGCATGTGAACACTAACAATAATACACTGTAGTACAATTAGTGTGGCGTGGTCCCACCCGTTCATTTACTTAACATTACTAATGCTAGCGTATATACATTTATATTTTTGTTTTAGATTACAATACAATACAATTACAAACCGAATTCTGACAAGTAGGCTACCTGCATCGCACACGCCATATAAAGCAGCCACAGCGAAGACGAAATAAGCCGCGATCATTTCTTCTTCTGTTCTTCGGTATGGCGATCACACTCTTTCTCGGGGCTTATATACCGTCCGGGGTGGTTACGAATACGTGCAAAAGAGCGAACAGACGCCAAGATCAGTCACCACCATTGGGCGTACTTTTGGTGTTAAGCTAGAGGCGCACTTTCGGTGTCTAGTGATAGCATAATGTAAGCCGGTAAGATTATGTGTGATTTGTGCACCGGTAACGAAACAGAATTGAAAAAAATGGTTGGAATATCTTTTTCTGTTTTCTACAAATCTCCGACTTCTGTTTCCGCTGTGTCATCAAATCTTATTGTTATGGTTCTCTTCTACAGCTCAAATTTGCTAACGTATTCAAATGTCTTGCTGCAACCCTGTGCCGTTACCATATAATACCCACACTATGACCAATCATAGTTATTTCAACATCCAGTGAAATATTTTGTTTAAAATTTTGGACCTCCTGGAAGGTTGCAGTGTAAATTTTCAACACCCTATATGTTGATTACAAGTCAGGAATGTGTTTGACCGTTACAAAAAGCTTATGATGCTACCGTGAGCTACTAAAAAAATTGAATTGTTTCAATAAAATGTTGAGCTACAGTCGGATATTTGTCCAGCACCGAGATATTCCAATAGTATGTTATTAATTCAGAGAACAGCCGGATTCCTATTATAGATGCACATAATCTTTCAACCGAATAACCTTATTGTTAGAAAAAAAGGAGACGGAGCTATCGATTGATTATGCATAAGACATCGAGGCCACTTTTTGTAAGCAAATATGTGCATATATTCACCGTTTCCGATGTTTGCGCGTTTATAGACATCGATAACAATAAGTGTCTTACGAGTGAGTGACTGCTCGTTTCCTTGTACTTCAATTTCAATTTTGTATTTCAATTTTCAATTTCAACTATGTTTATTTACATATTTGCCAAACCAATATAGCATTCGATAACAAAATAATGCATACACGTGTATGTACGCACTAGAGTAATGTTTAATTGGGAAATTTACAGTAGACTGAACCAATATATTCATGACTAACAATGAGCACATTTTGACACTACTTTCAAACTGCTGATTGCAAAGTTCTTGCAAAGAAGCTCTGTGTTTTCTCCTCTAATTTCTATGTTTCTGCATAGGTACATTAAGTCGATGAAACACTGTGTATAATACACACGATGTGTTGGTTGATTATCTACGCTGCTGATGTTTTGTTTACCATATTGGAAGAGAAGTGCATTTGTATATTTTCTATGTTGTAGAATGCAAAAAAAACAAAGATAGTATGGCTGAGATTTTTGGGTTTCCCAGCCCATTCCCGATATATTCGGTACTTCGTGAAGGTTTTAGGCCTTGATTCTTGAGAACGTTATAGTGTACAGATACAATGCTAAGAATCGAAGCCCTGACTTTCCGATATTATGCTTGCGGATGTGCGGTCCCGCCGCACTATAGCGCACGCGCCCGTAGATGACCGATAGTGAAGCACAAGGTAGACGGCAGGTGCTGCTGGTGTTTTGCGTAATCCCTCATCTAAGACCGCCTTGACGTACATCGGCTCAAGTTGCCTCCCAAAAGCCGGGGGCGTACGGTACATGTTCGTTATTCCCGGTCATACGTTCTTCCGTCTACGCCTCTTCCAAACCTTAGGGTGGTATTATCAAAGTGAAAGCGCAGCACGTGCTTGACCGGTTGACGTAGATACGATACAGTCCTAACAATAAGATATGAATTGTACAATCAATAAATGCAAAATCAATTTATTCCTGTCTGTCGACGTAGCTTCTAAGCACTTTTTCTAGTCCAAATGTCTTCTCATAGATATGTAACACAAATACATCTGTTATTCATACATTCAGAAATCGTTCAGAAATCCCATGTCGAAACTGTCTCTTATAAGAGTTACTGCCCCCATACTACCTTAGAACCTCGGCGACAAAAATATTCTATTCTAAATTTAGTGTGGTATTATAAAAGTGAAAGCGCAGCTGTTGTTTGACGTGCGTAAATACGACACCCTTGTTATCTGTAAACATGACCTTCAGCGTTCCTTTCGATGCTAAAGAAGGAGTGAACGCATTTTTTTTTACTATGTCCGTATAGTCTTATGTTGGCTGTGAAACACGAACAAATAGGGCATGGTTACGTGCTATTTTTGCCTATTTTTCGGTCTTTCAAACTTCATAAAACACCCAATATGCGTTTATATCACTAAAGAAGCTATGGAAGTGTCAACCACACCTAGGGCAAGCTATTTTTAACGGGGATATAGTACTTTAAAAAAGTGAGTTTACTCCTTCTTTAATGCGTCACAAGTTTTCTTATCGCGGAGTAAACTCTACGCACGTAGACAGCGCGACCATGTTTCAATGTATTATCAGCAACCATATGTTGATTCTATCTATAGATACAAAAATAGAAAAACACAGCGTGCAAAGAAGGGGGAGGTTGAACTCAGCTTTGCGCTTGCCAAGCAAGTACCTACGTAGCATGCAATTTTTAAAGAGTTGGCGTATGGTCTTCGTCTGGAAACTAGAAGGGTTAAGAAATATGGTTAGTGATGGGAATCAGGAAGTGGAATGGCTGAATTAGTATTTAGCGTACATTTTGAGGGTTCCGAGTTTTGACCTCTCCGCCTCCACTAAAGACAAGGTGTCAAGAAATGTGCTTAGTGTTTAGCAACAAGCAACCACAACTTCAAAATGTCTAACGTTCTTCACAAACAGGCAACACCGTATCCGAATCGATTTGGGATGATGCATTGGGTTCCCAGGTTAGTGGGAGTGGTGATTGGGGGCATCTACCCATATAATGAGCGATAATGATGCAAGGACATCCACAATAAGAATGTTTATCCGGAAAGCAATACACAGGAAGCACGGGTGCTTCTACCAGCCTCCTCGTGGCTGCTCACAAGACGGTCCTTGCCAGTTGGCTGGGCAATCGCAGACGCAGTTGAACCGGTTCACGGCACCTCCGTTGTGGCAGCTGATCTTGCAGATCTTGCCCTCGAATCGGAGGTGTTGGTGACCGTTTTTGTTTACTAAAACACAACCACTTTCACTTTGTCCTGACTTTCAATGTTACAACTTTCAGTGTAGCACAGGGAATATTGCTCTACACTTCATTCAAGGCAACACCTCGGAAATTTCGACCAGAGTACCTCCTCAAAAAGTAGAACGCGTATAGCCTTCAACTATTGAATCAATGTGGCATGCATGTTACTAAACACATAAATAACTGATATTGTTAATGCAATGGTTTTTTTGTCAGTTCACTCAATTCTCATTGGTTTGAGGTACAACATTTTTCTCTCTTTTTGCTCTGCTCATCTTTGCAATGGTCCCTATCACAAACATCAGAAGTATTGCTAACAACATGAAAGTGAAATACGCAGCGTACTCGGCTGGCTAACACACGCTTTCGTCATTTTGTTTTCTTTTATTCCTTACACCATTCCCGCATTTACAGGGTCGGTGCTTCCCATCTAGATAGGATAAGCCCTAGCCTGGGTAGCCAGTGGAACGCCCCTAGTTGACTACACTACCGACAGTGTTGCGTGAACACTGGGGAAGATTGACTTGGTAATACGAATAAAAGCAAAAAGGAATTTTGGAATGTTCGGAAAGAAAGAAGGGAAAAAACCGGGAATTTCAAAACGTACCGTTCGGGGTCTTGAGCGGATCGGCGACGATCGCCTGCGAGCAGTCAGCCCCACCGTATCCAGCCGGACACTCGCAGCTGCAGTCCATGACGAGGAATGTCCCGCCATTGTAGCAGTCGAAGGAACATTTCGGAATGTAACCGAAGCGTCCACCCTGTTTCGGTATTACGGAAGCTGAAAGATGGACGTATGGATATATGGATTCAAACTACAAATCTGAATATGAAAGCTCGCATTATACAGCGAGCTCAACGGACAATCTTATTAGTCAGCAATAACCTGACAAGGTTTCAAGCTCATGGAATATGAATCGCTTGCTACCATGGCTGTTGGTCTCTTACAATTAGGGGGGCATTTTTCCACTTGTTCACTTACTTAGCGTTACTAATGTATATAGATTCATATTTTTGTATAATACAATACAATATACAATTACAAACCGAATTCTGACAAGTAGGCTACCTGCATCGCACACGCCATATAAAGCAGCCACAGCGAAGACGAAATAAGCCGCGATCATTTCTTCTGTTCTTCGATACGACGACCACACACTTTCTCGGGGCTTATATACCACCAGAGGTGGTTACGAATACGTGCAAAAGAGCGAACAGACGCCAAGATCAGTCACCACCATTGGGCGTACTTTCGGTGTTAAGCAATAGGCGCACTTTCGGTGTCCAGCGATAACATAATGTAAGCCGGTCAGATTGCGTGTGATTTGTGCACCGGTAGCGAAACACAACTTGAAAAAAATGATTGGAATATTTCTTACTGTTTTCTACAAATCTCCGACTTCTGTTTCCGCTGTGTCATCAAATCTTGTTGTTATGGTTTTCATCCATGCTCATATTTGCTAACGTATTCAAATGTTTTGCTGCAACCCTGTGTCGTTGCCATATAATAACCATGCTACGACCAATCATAGCTATTTCAACATCCTGTGAAATATTCCGATTCAAATTTTGGACCTCATTTAAGGTTGCAGTGTAAAATTTTCGACACCCTGTAGGTTGATTATAAGTCAGGAACATGTTTGACCGTTACAAAAGCTTATAAAGCTACCATGAGCTACTAAAAATTTGAATCTATAGAATGTTGAGCCACAGTCGGATATTTGTTCAGCAACAAAGTATTTCAATAGTATGTCATTAATGCAGAGAACAGTCGGATCAAGTCAGGTAAACTTACGTATTATAGACGTACATAATGTTTGAAACGAATAACCTTATTGTTAGAAAAAAAGGAGACGAAGGTATCGATTGATTATGCATAAGACATCGAGGCCACTTTTTGTAAGCAAATATGTGCATATATTCACCGTTTCCGATGTTTGAGCGTTTATAGACATCGATAACAATAAGTGTCTTATGGGTGACTGAGTGATCCAGCTGCTCGTTTCCTTGTACTTCAATTTTATTTTTCTTCAATTTCAATTTTGTATTTCAATTTTCAATATCAATTATGTCTATTTACATATTTACCAAATCCATATGAATTGTGATGACAATATAATGTATACTCGTGTATGTACGCACTTGAGCAATGTTCCATTGAGGGAAAGGACAGAGAACTGAACCATTATATTCACGACTAACAATAAGCATATTTTGACACTACCTTCAAGCTGCTGATTGCAAAGTATAATTATCGCTGTGTTCACTCCTCTAATTTCTATGTTTCTGCATAGGTACATTAAATCGACGAAACACTGTGTATAATACACACGATACACCCGGTTGATTATCTATACTGCTGATGTTGTGTTTATCATATTGGAAGAGAGAGAAGTCCATTTGTATATGTTGTATGTTGTTGAATGCAGAAAAAACAAAGATAGCATGACAGAGAAATTTTGGGGTTTCCTTGCCTATTCTCGACATCCACGGCATTTCTCGGAGGTTTTTAGGCCATGATTCTTGAGAACGTTATAGTGCATAGATAAAGTGCCAAGAATAGGAAGCACTGACTTTCCGATATTGTGCTTGCGGATGTGCGGTCCCGGCGCACTATAGCGCATGCGCCCCGTAGATGACCGATAGTGAAGCACAAGGTAGACAGCAGGTGCTGCTGGTGTTTTGCGTAATCCCTCTTCTAAGCCCACTTTGACGTACATCGGCTCAAGTTCCGCCCAAAAGCCGGGGGCGTACGGTACATGTTCGTTATTCCCGGTCATACGTTCTTCCGTCTACGCCTCTTCCAAACCTTAGGGTGGTATTATCAAAGTGAAAGCGCAGCACGTGCTTGACCGGTTGACGTAGATACGATACAGTCCTAACAATAAGATATGAATTGCATAGAGTGTAAAATTGATGCTAAATGTATACTTTTAAAGGAGGCTAGAAACCGTTGTTTTGTGTTATCATAGCAGAATGGCGTGTATAAGCGACCCGCAACTTCTGTGAAGGGAGCCATTATATAACGAAACGATGGTTTTTGCCTCCGAGGACTCACGGCTTCCGGCTCCCTTTAATTCATTCCTTTCTACGTAGCTTGTTCCTAAACACTTTTTCTAGTCCGAATGTCTTCTCATTCATACATTCAGAAATCGTTCTGAAATCCCATGTATCATATATAGAAACTGTATCTTATGGATAAGTGTTACTATACTACATTAGAAAAAATATTATATTCTAAACTTAGTGGTATTATGAAAGTGAAAGCGCAGCACGTGCTTGACTATTTGACGTAGGTATAGATACAATACAGGCCTAACAATAAGATATGCATCGCATAGTCAGTAAACTTGATGATAAATCTGTACTATCAAGTCATTCCTGTCTGTCGTCTGAAGTGTCTTCTAAGCACCTTTTCTAGTCCAAATGTCTTCTCATAGATAGCTCATGTAACACAAATACAGTACTTTTCACAGAAAGGCTAAAATGCGCAGCGCCGTTTAAACCGCGCTGCGCGGCGCTGTACCGATTTCCA
>JACMIJ010000285.1:0-20026 GCA_014805365.1 Koerneria luziae | reverse complement strand
GATTAAAAGTGAAACGGTGGTCCAGGCAGTCATCATTGGCCGCATGCGTAAATGGTGAACGGGTGTGATTAGCCAACACAGCACAAAGGGAGAGGTTGCGCGAGGACAAACCTTCTCTGAGCCCTCTCTTCCTATGACAGTAAACAATTGTTCGAATTATGATTCCTTTCTAAGACTCAATTTCTTAATACATTCAATGAACGAATATTTGCACCGTTCATTCAGAAAGTTGCATGGAACATATGTGAGTGAATTCCCGAAACACCTTCACAATTCGGATAATCAGCTGCCCCTAAACATGAAGATGCAGTCGGAACACCCTATAACGAGATCGGAGATTGTATCCGACTGTCCCCTCACCAACCAATGCATTCACTTTCGATAAGAAATGACTGAAGAAAGGAAGGGAGAGTAGCGATTGGAGTGAATGCCACAGAGACGGTTGGTAAGAGATGCTTCCAAAAAGTGCAGCCTCTTTAGCTACTAATTAAGCAAACAACCTACGGTTCTTGCATCTTGCCCGATAAATTTTATGAGAAATGAAGAGGAAATACGATGGACACCAGGCGGAGGCCACTGACCTCCATCCATTGTACACATCATAAAGTGAAGAGGAGATATGGTTGCAGACAAAAAGAAGGCGCACGCGTGGTCCACGGTGGCACACCAGGACAAATGTGTCGGTAAATACTCTTCTTGGGGGTATAAATGAGTGAATCTCCAGCTCCTTGCAAAGACCCAGTTAATGCTGACGACATAACTAGTAAAATGTAACACTACGCGTACTCCTCGACTTAGTCAAGAGGGCAGAGAGGGAACGAACGAATGTATTTAGGGGCATCTCCCGAGGGAGGTTTCCACCCCCATCCGCGCATGTGTAATGAACATCAAAGCGAGCTGTCGAGATGATCAAGTTTGCACTGGAACTCACAAATTGCAGTTATATAAAATGGTCGCCGATTACCCGTGAAACAATGACCGGTTGCCTCGTATGACCTTTCTAACACAAGTTGAGCAAGCCGCCGAGCTGCTGCTACTGCTTTATTGCCAAGGGTGTGTTCTCGCAGCGACGATTGTGTGTACATTTCACAAAACAGCACTCTTTGTGTCCTTTGAATGTTCTTTCCTCCGTAGTTTAGAACAGAACAAGCTGTACATAAAGAAGTAGCTGTTCCTGCACGTGAGTATCACAAGCCGGCCACTCGCACCGCTTTGTTGTCAATCAGTGTGCTATCTCTATAAATGGACATGCAAACACTCTCAGAGAGATTAACTATTCCACTCTCACAGTAAAAAAACGTCGCCTCATCTGAATGAAATGAGCAGTGTACCAGGCTCGTCGACGGTTACGAATTGCTGCTGTCGAAGAAGAAAAAAGACGGCCGATAGGCGAACAAGTGAAACTAGCTGTGGGCGCATTTCAAGCAAGTGTCGATTCGACCGCACATTGTATCGTGTCACACACTTTCGCTTCCGGTGATAAATTGCATTTTTAAAAGAACATCGCCGCTCTGTAACCATTTCGCCTAAGTTCTGTAACTATCCCGCCTGTTATTTTCACTCAGTAAACATCTTCGAGAAGATGTGTGGCTAGTCTTGGTTCAAGCAACAAAGGAGGCGAAAGTCAAAAGCTACTCTGAAAGGTTGTAGATAACAACATGAACACTTGTGAAGGTGCAGGAGGTCCTTGCACCATAGATTAGGAGGTGATCGGGAGCCGCTCAATGTTTGCCTCACTCAAATTGTTGAAGTTGCAACTGGAAATAGTATTCCCACAACAATGCTTGCGCTATAATACTGAAGCGTCTGACTTGAAGTAATTGTGGTTCATAAAAATTGTTGCTTTTTTAGTTCAAAAGAGTATGGAGCAGAGTGCATAACACATTAAGTGAACAACCGCTATGGAAAACAGTTAAGCAAAAACTGTTACGGACACCTCCTAACACTGATCCGCTTTCGACTCTCTTCCAATTGGAATGCCATAAATTCTGTCCTAACTATCGCTGCGACGGGAATACGATTTCTTCTTTCACTTTGATAATGTTTTCAAGCTCTCACTCAAAATGAGACCAAAACCGGCTGGTGGACAAAGTTCTTCATACGTTCACTTCTTAGGTGCCTTAGTGGTAATGATCAACTGTTCGTGTGTTCACCAACTCTCAATGTGATAGCAATAATTACAACTAGCTTTCACATTGTAGCTACAACCGTCACAGCTCACGTTTATATACGTCATCCACAAGTTAGGATAGTTTTGTGTAGGAATGTGTGAGAACTGCCGCCCATATTGGATGTTGTGTGTGTTGCACTTGTGCCTAAGGACGAGACCGTGTGCCAGTGGCGTTTTCCTTTTTTGTGCACATTGGCCGTGTTGAAAGAGGAACAGGATTTCGACCGTGATCAATTAGAACACATCGCGCGGCTCTTCCCGTTGTCGTTGTTTCCATTTCGAGGGAGAAATGGAAAAGCCTCTCGCAGGAACCACTTGGCACCATTGCCAGTTGCGAAAGTGTCCTATTTGAAACCATTTCCCGACAGTTGCTTTCATCCGGAGAATCGGGATCGTCTGGATATTTATTGCGAAGTGATCACAAACGAATGATGTAATCCAATCGAAGTGAGAACAGAACCTACCTGACTCCACAAACCATGCAAGTATTTCCTATTTCTACCTCACAGAGCAATCGTCAGTATTAACGTCAGTTACATCACAACATCATCACACATTGGAATATTAGGAAAAACTTTTGCCATTGCAGAGAAGAACTAAGACAACTCGTTGCCACCGAAAATACCCGCACGAGTACAACGAACTAATCGAATGTCGGGTCCATTCATCATTGCTCGACAATGGGGCAAAAGCACAAGTCGCTTACCGGAACACGAGGGTGTCAATATCTGAGATAACAAGGAAATGCCCTTTGGTACTTGTTACACATTCCACAAGAGACCAAAGATCAAGTTCTTAATTGGCACTACATGTCTGAATATGGACTTTCTTGCACAGCACACAGAATTTCCCCTTGTTTTACATAACTTTGTTGTTATTGCTTCTTTTCTTTGCTTTTCCTTCCTTCAATAACACTTGATGCTGTCAATTAGTTCAAAGTTCCCTATCACTTCGCCGATCCATTGTCTTCTACCAGTACTGATCTCTTCGCATGTTTCTTATCTCCGATGATCTGACCGAAAATCCGTCAGCTCGCGATCATTATCAACATGCTAGTGTGTGCTTATCAGTGGGGGCACCTGGTTATCAACCGCGTCTACCAGTGCAAAATATCGCCAATTAGACAAAACGAGTTCCAACGGAGACAAACACAACTCATGCGCCTAATAACTGCTGTTACGAATGTCGCTGGAAAATTGTTTGATACCTGAGAACATGAAATACTATTCAGTGGAGAGATACTGTTACAGAAAGTAAGGAACATGTGGTACCAGAAACACACCTAAAAATTGCAGGAATCTATAATAGTTCCAATTACAATATAAAACTACCATTGATCACCGCTGGACACGTTTCTTAAAACTGTTATATATTTTTTGTTATCTAAACTGCAATTTGGCTTTCGTTGTTTGCCGGCGGCAGAAGGCGTTCTCGGGTCTGTTGATTGTCTCCACAAACAGAACACGCAGGAAGGGAGTTCGGACAGAGAAACCAGGGCGAGGGAACCGACGATTGTTGTATGCTGGGGGGCATTATACTTACTGCTACTTTACGCATATGAAAAATACGAGAAGATGATTGCTTCTATATGTATCCCGATATGGTGGTTACAGTATGATGCAGCATCAAAAATAGCTCGACCGAAGAAACATTAAGTACATAGGTTTGGTGTCAAAAACAATTTGTTTCAGAAGGAACCCAAAGAACATTCCTGTTGGAACCATTCAGTTGTGTGTTGTAGTAAGGGAAATCAGTGAATAGTCACTGAATAAAGCAAAAGTTCTTTTTAATTGATCAAAATCAAGCGCAATATTTTACAGGCAAACGAACTAGGTATCTCATAAATCCCGTATTCTAAGGTCTTCTATGCACTATTCTATAATAATATTAATGAGAAAATGAGATCAAATAACGGAAATGAGGTGATACGAGTTGAGAAATTTCTAATAAATACCTACATTGGCTAATTGGCCTGGAGTTAAAACACACTATGCTATACCTATTTAGCAAACACTGGAAATAAATAATGAACCAAAGCACTCAATTGTTTCATTGAACGACAGCACATTCCGAAGCATCCAAGCGGTCGATGGTCTGAAATGAGAGCTAACGTTTATTCTCGGTGCACATATTCGGCTGTTGAAAGTTGCAGTAGGTATGGCTATTACCGACTCGCACTTAAAGGCTTTGCAATTGTTTGTACCTGATTATTGTGGAAAAATCACTTACTCTTGATACTAAGCCATTTCCGTCTTTATGCGTCACCGATAGCAAATTGTACTTCGATTCCCGACAAACTTTCTTCTTTTGTGGCATTATTATTCTATAATGGTATATCCTTTTTGTAATGTTTTTATAACAATCTTTAATAAATATACTTTTTTATGTAATTAATCGGAACCTATACTCGGAAAAAGGAAAATTTTCCGAATTTCAAAGTCGGAAAATCGGAAAAAAGTGTCATTTATTGGAAATCGATAATTTGTCAACGGTTATCAATTTCTATCAACATTCTGGCGTAAGATGTGAATTTGCCCTACTACATTGCTTCTAGTTGGCATCCAGTGAATTGTATTCTTCCAAAGTTCATCTACTCAAAAATTTATGTTAACTGACCCCAGTTTTTCTCAAAAATTTTCAAAGCACAGCCCTGACAGATATCTTGCCTTTAAAATTTGATCAACAAAACAGTAACGGTAAATGTATGCGTGCTTACCGGATCATTATCCTAGTCGGGTGTCTTTGGGGGAGATGCGGCAGCTCGTCCTCGTCGTCAGGAACGTAACCAATACATCGATGGATCACGACAGGCGTAACACCAAGCGAGTTGGTTATGTGCGGATACAAACAGCATTCTTGGTTTCTGCAAGTTTGCACAATTTATATATCGGGTTTGGTCGTTGAACACATGCGATTGGATCTTTTTGATACACGAAATGCTTGCATTATATTTGAATCGATTACAGCGAAGCTTTGATGAAATTCATACGAAGTGATTTTCGAGTGTTCCGGTATTCCATATTGCATATGATGATCGGATACTTACGGGCCCATTTTAATATCGCATTCTCTCGTGAATGTTGTGCGTGGTTTCCGTCGCACTGACCGCAGATGGAACAGAGCACGAGAAGCGACGGGTAGCAGGTACCGGTTGTTCCAAACATGATTAAGGATCAGGATCGCGCTATCGAACGTTTCTCCATTTTCCAGACCCAGTGACTGCAAGAGACATGTGAGAGAGTGTCAAAAGAGTAACGAATTAGTCAGTATATGTGGTACATTGCCAAATAAAAGATCAAAATATTGAGAAATAAAGCTACATATGTTTGGCATGATTTAGATATTTTTTCATAAATTATCACTAAAAAATCTAATCTGGTTAATATTGCTCACAAATGAGTACGAAGAGAATTCGTTGTTGAGTTCCATGTCAATGAGTGAGATCGTATGTGGAGCAATTCGCTTCCCTCGAATTCCTTCTTCTGGAACACACGTAATTCCGATAGAGATCCTTCAACGCTGCAGCGTGATATTGAAAATGTATTGCCCTGGATCAGCAATCTTTTCAAGTGTTCTACAAACATATTAGTTTTAATTTTAGATAACTTAGGTGGGCCATTCACTCTCCAATTTCCTCAGTAACAAATGGCAAGCTACGACAAACCTAACACTTATACTAGTTACCGGAAAATGAAGCAAATGCTGTACCTTTGATGCATTCGTAGAGCGTCATGACACGGTCCTCGACTTTGTTTCTATTTGCGCGTATCCACATGGACGGATACGATAGCGAGGCTCTGAAAAATTATCTTTAAAAATTATCTTTAGATACATTATTGTAATTTATAATGTCGTCCCCGGGAAGAAACCACGAGGGAGCCGAAAACCTGTCTGCGTGATACACTACTGAAGGACATGAAGGCGAGAGCGCTGTCCCCATCCAACGCTACGGATCGGGTTTTCCGGAGGAGACGTATATCATGTGCGGACCCTGCATCGCGGGAATAACGCAAGGAAGAAGAAGAAGAAGATTATCGTAATTTATCTTTATGTTAAGAAAGCGAAGGCAGATATAACTCACTTTTTCATGGGCTTCTGAATACCCATCAATGGCTTGAAGAGAATGAAATCCTGACTCTCCTGTTCCGGTGCAATCATCGGCACCAGTCCATTGCAAAATGCATGCAAGTGCCGCTTCAGCTTGATCTCTGCAACAACGATTTACTGCAGTTATTTGAAGAAGCGAAGTCATGCTTTCTACCAAAACAATTAAAGACTTCTGGTTACCTCCAAAGAGCATAATTTGTTGTTCGGTTGTATGCTTGGCTTTCTCGCTGTTCTCTCTCGTCGTCAACCTTGAACGGTTTCGGGACGCTTGTCCATCCGACTAAACATTGTACGGGATGTTTGCGAAGTCTTGTCTACTTCAACACATTGGTCTGACATACTATGATGACTGTACTAAAGGCATTGCATGGACAAGGTAAGAAATTGATAGGAGTCATTTTTTATTAACAAGTATCTTTGCATACCTTGGAAATGTACGCTTTGAGCGTTGGATTCGCAAAAATTCCAACGGATGCATTGCGTGAGTTGACTGTAAATGACACATGTGTTATCGTGCTACAAATGTACGTATAAGTCTGCCAAGAATATGAAAACATTCTCTGTCAGACATTTTAACACAACCTTAACAGGTGCCCGTTATACATATTATACGTGCAGCAATGCATTAAAGTAAATAACGAAAACCACCACTTTCTTGTACTGCTTCCCCACACAAAAAATGTGGATTTCTACACGCAGTTCTGATATTGATAACAGTTTCAAAATTTCGTTAAAACATTTAAATTCGTTTACAATTGAATACTGCAAATTGGACCATGTGCAACCGGTGAAGCATTGTCACATAAAGATGAACGGTTTGTTAAACTCACTTATTTTATATATCTGCGAGTGATCAATTGAAACAAACTCGGATCGATTTATGGCAAATAATGTCCTACATAACACGGCGGAGTAGATACAAGATATTGCAAGATCTAGCCGCATGCCGGGAGAAAGTTCCCTTCTTCCACCGACTGTCAGGAAAATCCATTTCGCTTTAGCAACGCCTACCAGAAGAGAATACGTCATTTTCTGAATGAACCTTCCTCTTCCCAGCAAAACTGCTTGAAAGCTAGAATATATGTGTTCTTTGAGTGCTCTTTCAAAAGACCGTACAAACGAATCTATTTTTGTCTGTTGTTTGAGCGATGGGCAGAATGAATACTAACGTCACGAGCAAAATGCATGAAAAAGTAATCACATTTTGAACTTTGAAGACGTTTATAGACGCGAACAAAGGTGTCTGACCATCGCCAGTGTTGCGCATCCAACCTTTTTTGTTTCTCAATTTCGCGCAGCCCTTATAAATGGTGCCTATGAAATCGGCGATGAAAGTCAACAATGATCATTTCGTGGCAACATGCATCGGTGATTACGGTAAGTGATTATTACATCAATTCATCTCTAAGTGGTTTTTGTTGACAACGAATAATGAATGATAAAGGGCGAACTAGAAACTCGCGAACAAGCACATGCTTTTACAAGCAACTACTCGACATTTTGTTGGATTTAGGTCCTAAATTGAGCAAAATTAGAGATTCATGCTAAAAGACACATACTATTTAGTTCAAAATAGTTTTTGTAAGTGTTGCTGTGCGTGTATGCCACATTCTTAATCGTCTTGTGCTATGCAAATTAAGCCTATGGTTCGCTCACCCGTCTAACTTGCGCATAGAAACTCTTTTGTTCCTAAAAGCGTTGTTCAGTTGTGGGCTGCGTCGGTTGTCCGCAGTCAGAACTTGTTGCCAACGTCGTGCGACCTGAATATTCTGTTCATTATCGACATGTCCGGTTCTGCGAAAGAGGGATTCGGAACCGCGAAACAGTTCGTCCTCGACGTCTCCGAGGATCTGGTCATCAGTCCAGAACGACATCGTGTAAGCTTGCATTATTCAACATAGGAAAAGCAAGCGCAGTGTGAAAATCTGAGTTACTGAACTGAGATATCCTATTGTCTTTGAATGAATGCTGGTCGCATACTTTTATCCTTCTATTTGCCCTTTGGCCGTTGTTCACTTTTTATATAACATCGCTTTTATTAGCAGAAAGTGCAAGTCTATTTATATCTGACGTTATTTATAAACTTGTTCCAACATCAGCATGCACTGCATGATATTCTTTGAAAGATGTCTGCTCATTCATCAGAGAACGGCATTTTTTGACTCTTGAACTATTACAGCATGTCAAAATCCTTTCCTTTGACATTGTAATTACTGAATTTGCATCAACATTGATGAGCACCTCATGGATGGCGCATTTAGGTGGCGCTGGTAACATTTTCCGGGCATGCCCGAAAACACAACTGGAATTTCGCCAAAAGCAACAAGGAGTTCGTGCAACAGTTGACAGATTTCAAGATTGCGCAAGGAACCACCGAACCGCGATTGGTGAGTGCGTGTTTTGTGTATATATACTTTGTCCTATGCCAGCAATTAGTTCTCACTTTATGAATGAACGAAATGGAAGGCTGCTAACGGGTACACGTGTATCTCATCATTGAAGGCACTGGCGGAGGCGGAGAAGCTGATGGATGCGAGGAACAAGTCGATCGACACCGTCGTCATGTTCGTGTCAGACGGAAAGTGGAAGTAAGCAGCGATCTACTATGAGGCTTATTGGCTACAGCAGATGCTTCATTTCGAAACCTGTCTTGTGTGGACAAATACAACTGTGCTTGTTGATGGTTTCATGCATTTGTTTAAGCTGTAAAGGAGTAACTGGCATGTTTCATATGGAACCAGTTTGATCGTCCATGCTCATTCTATTTAATGGGTATATTGGATACGTGTATCTGTTGTTCTGAAGGAATACCAGACACCTGCTCATTACAGCTCGAAGTCGGATGCGCAAGACGAAATGGAACATTTCCGCCGTCACAAACGTACTTGGTTCTTCGTTGCAGCCGAAGGAAAAGTGGAAAAGTAAGTGGAAGATGGATAGGATCAGACTCCGATTATCCAGAGATGTCCTGCTGCGAATGGCCGGTGATCGGAATCATCTCATTCTACAGAGCACGAGGGGAACCGCCACCGATGTTGCCAAGCAAGAACTCCGAATTGTAAGAATATCTAACTTTTTTAAGCGAAGTTTAATATGTTTAGTCAAAGTTTAAGAAAAAACAACTAACATTTACTAACAATCACAATGGAGCACATAATAATAATGTGCCGCGTATTTTAGTCGCAGAAGAAGTGCATCAAAACTACTACGACCACCACTACAACGACAACAACGACTACAACAAATCCCATTACTGGTACTGTGGCCGACGCCTAGCTTGTCCAAGAATCACATAAGTGTTTCACACAATCTTGTTGATGTTCCTAGCTAACTGTTTGATAGTTCTCAAGTGAACTCTAAGGATGCGAGATGGATCTCGTGTTGGTGCTCGATTTCTCGTCCACAACGCGCCCGATATATCAGGAATATAAGAATATGAGTCTGCAGCTTCTGAAGGAATTGCGAATAGGCGAACACTTTACGAAAGTTGCCGTCATTACGTTCGCCAGCAAAGGGAAGACAGAGACCGTTTTCAATCTGCGGGTTTGTTTACATATGTTTACATATATGGCTGTAATATTGCAATGGCATACAATAATGTAGCCACTCTAAGGCTCACGGTTTTGCAGGATTGGAAAATATGTTTGTCTTCAAGGTCTTTAAGGAAATGAAACAGACTTACATCGGAGTTTGTGTTGCTCCAATTGATTATAAGGCACCCATACTTGAATTAACTCAGAAAATGACATACGGTAGTGCAGTTATGAGTAAGAGCTAGGGAAAGTAGAAACTCCACGAGGGAAGTTTCCGAAGGTGCTCTAAGTATTCTAGTTTGTTTTATTGTCCGACGATATATGTTTACTTCCTAGGCGAAGCAAGAAATACTACATGTGTCATACAGGTGCACAAAAACATTCATACAAGTAGTTATTAGTCATACAATTAGTCATACATGGAGTTCTTGAGACAAGTGAATGTTATCTTTCTGCCGCTCTGTTAGCTGGCTGCGAGCACGATGATTGGTGCAAATTGTACTTGCTAAGGAACCGCGAGTACAATTTGGACCAATCATTACTCTGCCTTTTCTTTGCGAATCCATTCAGACGTACAACGATTACGACAAAGTAATTCAGCGCATTGAAGGACTAAAAAGCACAGGTGGAACCACAAACGTCGGTTAGTGAAACCACGTTTACTGCCAACGGATGATTTGTTATCGTTTACATTTTCTTCAAAGAACTAATTGCGGCTAGACTATGTTTTTTCACACATGGATTGCTCTCTTGATATCTCGTGTCAGAAAAAAAAATGCTGTGAATTTTTGTTGTCCGGTTGGTTGTGAAATGCACGAGGAAAGAGCATATGATTTCCGATGGAATTTTCTACCGTAAACATACACTTTTCTAATGGAATATGCATTTGAAAAAGATTATGCTGTTGAATGGACCTGGCAATGTTGTTATTGATAGCGTCATTCGATTTCCTAAAGCATTTTGGGCATAGTGTTTCTTTCAGGCGCCGGTATTATTGAAGGAGTTCGGCAAGCCGATGAGAGGGAAGGAGCGCGACCGGATGTCGCAACCAAAGTTATGATTATCTTCACTGATGGCTGGAACAACAAAGGTTTTCCGCTCTTGACTCAGGATGCTCAAAGCTGTTACAGGTATGGAACCGAAGGATGCTGTGAAGAAAGCGGTAGACGCCGGTTTCGAAGTCTACTCCGTCTGCTATAATGTATGAATGCCATTCATACTTTGATATTGTAGATCTGCTAATGCACATTTTCCTTGGCATCTGGGTCATAATCTCCTGATTGAAATTCCTATCTTTGCACATGAGAATGAATATTAAGGGCGAAGCGGAAAACTTGGTGGAGACGAAAGTTGAAACACTGAAGGAGTTGGCCGGGAAGGACGATCACTTCTTCACAGACAAAACCTTCCACGATTTGATACTACATGTCCGAAAACGAAATGAGAAATGTCTCACTGGAGTGAAGGTGGCCACAGCCAAGCCGCCGAAGAGAACTGTTCCGCGTAAGAAGAACAACCAGCGACAAAGGGGATAAATGATATTAAGCACAAGAACACCCCCTTGTTTTTGTTGTTCATTATGTTACTTGCTTCTTGTTGTCACTGGAAATACAGAATGTCATAATTGTCTTTTTTTGAAACTGTACTCTTTTGGACACTAACAGGTTTGAAGATTTCACAAGGCTGACATAAAAGTTACCAAAAAGACTTCGTTTGGTCTTCGGATGATGCCATCAGGTCTGGCTGAACTGCGTTCAGACTGTGTTTACGAAATTATAACCAGACGCCATTTTCCTGACACATAGGTATTCTAGAGGCAAGAAAGACTTTACCAAATTTGTTTTTCATGACAATGCTCGAGAAACAACGTTGAGAAATGCTAAACAGCGAAATTTCTGATCTCAGAATGTTTTCAACTTGGAACAAATTGCAATTTCCTGATGAGCACAGTATGATGATACAATTTCCTACTACATCCTCTAATGGAAATATACGCATGAAATTGAAAACTGAATCCAGTGCTCTCGCATACAGTAGCGGGGATCACTGAGCTTTATTGCTTAAAATTCACAAACATACACGCTCTTTACTGAAAGCCTTTTCCACACAGCCAAGTGTGTGAATTGCAAGAGATAACACACAATTCGATGAAGGGATCGCATCATAGACCTACTGTATAATTACTTGTTATGATAAATAACTTCTATTCATATCTGTTCAGCATCATGTTATGTTCTGTTTACAATTATTCTTATTCGGGATTAGCGGGCACCCCACTTGGCCGAATACGTGTGGTTGTTTTATGATCAGAGACCATTAACATAAACATTATTGCACCAAATGAGCAAATCATACTGTTTATTTGAACAACTCAACATGAGGCATCTAACATAACCATGATCAAGGCAAAATGGCAATGAGGAAGGTCACTCTACGACTAAACTGCTAGGCCTATGAGAAGCAGAAGCAGTTCGCGAGAAGAGCGTACTGCTCACAGAGACCGAATTTGTCCATCTGCAGGAACCGAGATCATACAGACCGCGCATAACGGTTCGTCTATACGACGGCACCAGAGAAATGACCAGAATCGGATCGAGGACGGGAAACAACGTGGCCAGCAAGAACACGTAGGAACCGAAGTTCTTGTAGGTGTCGATGCTGAGGCCGACGAGTGGAAGGACATAGAGCACCGACAGAGGGATGTAGGCGAGCAGTGTTGGGACCATCGACTAAAAGAGACAATAATTACTTCAGATAGTTTTAATTAAATGCCTTACGTTTCACTTCATGTGTAGTGCTTGCCATTCATGTTTTCGCATGTACTTATTCTTATATTTCCATGTTTGAAGTTAAAATGAAATGAACTTCAGTCTCTCAACAATTTTTGCGCTACATATGTGCGCTATACTAAGTATGTTTCCTTGCAACAAATGTTAGTGAAATGTGTAAGTACAAACATGAGCAATTCTTAAGCTAAGCGTGGCTTTAATGTGAGTTTGTGTGAGAACACTCTATAATTATCATAAATGCTCTTTACAGAACCCGAACCCAATATCAATTCCCACCGCGTACACGCAGTTCATAGTATACACACCCACATTTGTCCCACACACACATGTAACAACTGATATATGTCTTGAAAAGTGTAAGGTAGCCAATCATAGATCAACGTATTATAAATAGCTCCCGTTAGCCGCATGAGGGCGCGCATTGTGCATGCGCAGAGTACCGTACCTGAATAATGAGGGCAACGAAGAGTTGTCGCTGCAAGTAAAGAGTGTGCGTGCTGCTCGTGATGCCGTTTAACATCGAAACAGTTCGAACAATGCAAAAGATGATCACGCTCAGAGTGATGGCGAACGGCAGAAAGGCAACAATGATCGGATAAATGTTTCGAGGAATTGCGGACATTCCACCGCCAGGGGAAGCTTCCTGTAAGCAGATGAGAGCTAAGGGAATCCAAACGCAAATGTTCAGAAAACCATGTGCGTAAAAATATAGAGTTAGAATGTGCACCTAGTGTTTATCTGTGCAGATGTACTAATGCTGTAATCTGGTTGCCCTCTCGACCTTTGATAATAAACGCTTCCATGGGCAATCAAGCTCCTTGAGATACGAACAACTTTCTACCATGTATGGCTTGCCTACCGCGTAAATTGCCACGAAGAATCCGCCACGACCTTCTAGATCAACGTTGTAATTGGTCAGCACGTATTGTTCATACAACACCTTCTCCTCGTCATACGGTAGCAAGAGGAACGAGACGAGAACGAAGGATGAGGTGTAGACGACGTTGCAGCACACAGCCAGACAGACCCATTTCCACCTCGGCATGGCCATGATGTCGCTCACGCTCCTGAAGCTGGAAACGGTGCTTGCGAAGCAGATCATTCCCTCTCACACATATCCATCAATGCCCGGTGTACCGTGCTTGCACAAATCCTATTGATAAATTGATAATTACGGGTTATTTTAACTCCATTTCTAACTGCAGTTGACTGCTTCAAAGCACATGAAAGGTATAATTTCGTGAATGGTACACCCAGCAATGGAAGGAGAGCTGAATGGTCCAGCGGCTGCGATGAATGATCATACCTTCGTAGCGTGAGATACCGGTAAACATAATGGAATGCGATGAGAATGAACAGTTCGTAGAAGACGCTAACGTAAGCCATGATGACGACATGAGCGAATGTCGCATTCCATGAGATCGCACGACTACTGAAGAAGACAAAGCCATATGGCACAAAGTTGACGTCCTGAAAAAAGTGCTTTGTCTATGAAAGTAACTGTCTCTTAGAAGTGTTAATGCCCTATTTCCAGTAACCTTGGCGATACAAATATTCTATTCTATTTTATGCCATCATCATTTGACATTATATTAAACAGTTAATCGTCCGGGTTAGAATACGTAGCCCAAGAAAATGCAAGGGGCTTACCGGCAATGTTACAATATGAACCATCGAGTACAATATATCAGTTAATGAGAAGATGAACAACAAATATCTATATGAACCGATCCTCTTGCTCTTGTTCATAAGTGTTAGCGAAGCAAGGGCAATGTTCAAGGGAACGGCCAGACCACCCATGGCCATCGAAATAGCCGACATTGCTGTTATGTCGATGCTCATTGTGCTAAGTGGGCACAAAGGTAATAATCGGCGTGTCCTGGAAATGCATGCACATTATACAATAGCTGTACTGTAAGTCAACTAAGGGATGCCAATGCACATATGCGGAACTACTGTCAACAGCTTTTGGATAAAGGCACGGCGAGCGGCAATGGATTTTTATCATACTGAGGTTCAAAAAGCAGAATCAAATAATCACATTGTGGAAGAAGCAGAAAAATCTGGGCCACCAAATCTATGACCACACTGTCACGACAGATGAGAAATATGCCAAAAAGATATGCCTGCTGTGAAATTAAACGGACTCGATGTTCGAAAGCAAAGCACAGCAAGCCTTTGCGCACAATGGTGGCCCAAATACAAACACACAAACATAATTTAGAAAAGGCTCAAAAAATCAGAAAACACATAACACTGAACCTGGGAACCTACAACGCCAACATTCGGTGCACACACATACAGCACAGATCGGCAGGCAAATGCCACAATGGAGCCGATGCGATGGGAATCTATTAGGGAATGCAGAAAAATGACGACGAAAGAGCACCGAAACCTATATAGACTGCAACGACGCAGAGAACAAATTCACTCGTGTGTTGTCTAGCTTGCAAATTTCATGAGATGATCCCTCCCTTTGATAGTAACTGACATGTCTTCCATCCAACGACAATTGGTGTATTTTGTTGTTTAGTTCTTCAATATAAAGTAACAATAAGACATTATATCTAACAATACAGGCAAATATGCCGAATACGCTTACCCCACCCTCTCGACCATGAAAAAAAACTACGCAGCATCAAGTACCTTTAAAAGGGACAAGGTTTCTCTGAACCTCGACAGATGTTCTATAAGAAACAAAATGCACTCACTTATTAATTATGACGACCATGGGAAAGGTGCCCATTTGCGTGCTTATATTCTTCAAGCCACATATTTATTTTGAATCAATGCTTAACTTTTGATTTGCATAGGTCGTGAAGAGAACTATGGGCACATGTTAGCTCGGATCATCACATATTACTGGAAGGGGCACACATGTGCCCTCAAATAAGGAAAAACCTCGCATGAACCTAATTGAAAGAATGAAGTCCTCCTTTCTTGTGGTTTGAATGGGGAAATAAATAAACATCGCAAAAATGGAAAGTACTCAATGCTTCATTCATAAATCCAAATTGATATTTCAGTGAAAAATAAACAAACAGAATCATAGGATGTATATACAAATCTGCATGAGATTCATATTTTTGTCGAAACACTAACAATACGAAGAAATAATTACGTTTGATGACATTATATTGCTAAACGTCAGGCGTTTATTAAAAAGATTTTGTATTGCTAACAATTCTTATGGTAAGACAAACATCATCAGGCAAATGTTAGTTGATCATAGTAGACTAAGTTGTGTACTGGCTAATGGAAGTGCTAGTGGAGTGTCCTTTTAACGCGAATCGTAGGCGAAAAACTGCGTGTGAAAATGAGCCAACATGCTTAAGCAGAGTTATTCGGAAGTAGGAGACAAATGAAATGATAAGAATCGGATCGAGGACAGGGAATATGGCAGTCAGCATAAAGGCAAACGTTCCACAATCACCGAATTCATAGATTGAGATGCCGGTAATGGGAAGAACGAAAATGGTGAACAATGGAACATACGAGAGGATGGTCGGCACCATGGTCTGCAAATGGAATGTGCTTCACAAGTTTTGCTAGCTCACCTTTTATACTTAACGATTTTGCATTTTTAGATGACCTGCATTTAAAGAGAAATAGAATGTGGGATCGCTATTGGCTACCGCAATCTCTGTAGCTAGAGGTTTTAATGAATGACCCATGAGCAAAATACGGATTGATATGTTTTGCGCTGATCACGTAATACTTACCAACACAAGTTCAAGTTATATTAAGACTTGAGATACGAAGTAGCATAACCTCGTTACAGACTATGCCTTTCCACCGGTAAACAAACTAACTACTTGCCACTTCGAGTGATTAGTGCTCAAAAATATTTGTTATACGAAGCGCTGTTTTCCTTGTTAGTTTGTGTTGTACAATAACGTAATGGCTCATGATATATATGGCTAACGATTTCGCGTGATCATACATTCAGCACGATTATCAATAAAGTATTGTAAAAACCAAGCGAGGTCTAGCCAATAGCGAAGAAAAAAGATTCAAGCAGCATTACTCATCGTGTAAGACATGGCTATCAGCATGTCTGCCTTCTCACGCATTGGTATTATGTTCAAAGTACTTCAGCATCGGTTTAATACATGTGACAATATAACCTTTGCATTCTCACATACGCCCATGGGATCTTGTTGCGATGTTCTAAGGCATCCGCCTAATAAATACAGTCTTCTGACTCACAAACTAGTGTAATAGTGTGAAAGTCATAGCGGAATTTCCAAACTAAAGAGTGGTATTTGGGATGGCAAGAACATATATGAAGCTATGGTACCGAAGTACTGTACCAACATTCGTGTTGCCCACCTGTGCTATGAGTGCAATAAAAAGCTGTTTCTGTAATCGCAGGGTATATACGCTAAGCGTATTCACCATTCGCAGTAATGATATGGTTCTCGTCATTGAGACCATGATAACTGTCATGGTGGACAAAAAACAAGAGACAACTCCGAGTGCCGGTAAGATGTTATTCGCATTCCATTCCAATCCTTGTGAAGTTTCTCTCTGAAACATTATTGTTTACGTGAAATTCCCTGGCGTAGTATGTGACGTATGTTAATTAATTGTTTTACCCTGAAATAGTTCTTTGACTGCTAGTCTGCCCATTCTTGATATGTCTAGTTTGTACACAGCCGATGTTGTCTAATTTGAATGGCTAGCGTACTGCCTGGTTCGGAAATACAAATAATAGCCTACTGCATAAATGATAGTGTAGGTACCGCCTCGCATGGTTATGTTGAAGCCGTAGAGAGTTTGTGCAATGTCCACGTAGAGCTTGTCGATCGGGCCAACTGGTAGCATGAAATATGCGCAAGTGACGATGGTTACTGTATAGAGTGTGTTGAGAATGGCAGCGAGTGTCAGCCATTGCCAACGCGCCCACGACCGACTCTCGTAGATACATCTGCAATTCGCAAACTTTGAAATCTTTCTGTTTTGATGCTAAGGCAACTAGGCACTATGTGACCCTAAAGAAGAAATCAAGGAAGAGGCCATAATAGAAAATTTGCACTTGTGTTCCACTGTAGGCATAGTAAAATATCAACGTTTCTAGATTACTACAGTAGTTGTCAATGTGCTCGTTAACTACTTCGTGCATACCACAATCAATATTTGCGAACCTTCGGAGGGTTACGTAGCGATACACATAATGGAATGCCAGTAGTATAAACGATTCGTAAAATACGATGACGTAGACCAGAACAGCCAGATGTGAGAAGATAGGGGACCATGAGTCCACTCGCAATCCATGGAAGATGAATCCATACGGAACCCAATCAACTTCCTGAAATACTAAATAATTGTATGTTATGTATTCCAATATCAACTTTTCATTCTTGCCAATACTTGGGTTTTCGTCTGACAAATACCTACAACATCATCGATGAGTAAGCGCAAGTACAAAGAGCATTTTCGCACATCAAAGCAAAAGAGGGCGCTATCCATTCTAATACTACATGAACTGGCACTTGTGGAGCTACATAGAATAAGGAACAAGGTAAAGTAATTTCTGGTAAACAGCATTGAGTAAATTTCTTTCGCTTAGAATACAATAAGCACATACCGGAAGGGCGATGAAATGCGAAAGCGAGAGCATCATATCCACGCATGCGAACATCATTAGAAGATACCGATAACGTCCAATACTCGAACTGCTCGCCGTCAGATTCAACGTGATCAAGAGAACGTTAGCAGGAATTGACACTAAGGCCATACAAGCCGAGAATATGGATTTGACCTCAAAGCCGATCATGCGCGACGCAAACTGCAAAGTATTGTTGCAATTTTGAATTAATGTATTATGAGGATCCGCTAACAGTGTTGGCGAACAAAGGGCAATCTTCTTACCTGGGAAGAAGAACAGACTGAGTAATAACGTGTAGTAGCTTCAACTACATATTTGTGCTGAAATAGGCCATTTTGGTAGCTTCGCACAATTGTTCGTGCTTATATTCAGGAGATTTGTTTGTGCTGGGAGTTCGAGCATGAAAGAAAAGTCTGAGGTCTAAAACACCATCAAAAAAGTTCATTCCGGCTATCGAGCTGAGAGGAACTGCGGACAATGAGACCCCGCACTTAGTTCGCTTTCTCTGAACGTGCAAGCTTTGAACGTTCCGTGTAATGACATTTGTACAAAAAATCGAATTAATGTTCAAAATATGTTTCTTCTTTGCCATGATCCTCCTGCAGCTTGTTGCGGAAAGTGCTATGACGATAAGAGTTTTCACACTATCCTTCACGCGTGTTGTAAACATGCTTTATGGCGCATTGAGCACGACTGTTTTATATTGTTGTGGATGTTCGCTTCCGCGAATATTAACGCTATGTGTCTTTTTAGGAGGACTCACTCTCAAATGTATTTGGTGCTAGAGGCTGAGTAAAACGGGAGCCATTGAAAATAGGACGTGAAAAAATTCGGTAACTTATGAAGCATCTTAATCTGTTTATCAAACATATTATATTTATTCATGTTGCATGCTTCTACTTTGCTTCATACTTCACCATCTATGAACACGATGTGTTTTACCTAAAAGCTTTTTCGTTATAATGGTGTGTAAATCAAACAATGTTTCCTGAACCATTACATTTCTTTGACAATTGAGCATGTACAGGATCTGAAGTCGACTGTCCAGTGAACCAATGATCGTGATTAGTCTAGTTACTATTAATCTAAATGTGGTACAGTTCGATCACCCCGACGAGAATTTGGTAGTGTTATATTACATTGGACAATCAAATTATCGCTCAAAAGCTCTTTACGACTCGCTTTAATGCAAGGGTGATAGAGATCGAAATGGCGGAATCTGATAGAATACGAAACAACCAAAGAAACAATACAACGGGAGCTGATGATGATCTTTCGTGCTCGACAGTAAAATATCGTACAGTTTATTTCAATTCATGGAAGAATAAATAATGAACGAGATATAATAATGATATGTGTATTATGGTTGAAGCGTGAATTAAGTTAAACATTAAAAATTCCATAAACTCAGTACACTTAAAGCAAAATTGTTTGCACGCAATAGTGATAAATGTGTCTTGAACCCATAAGTATGAGATAGCAGTTTTCGCGCAGTCGGACTAGAGTTCGTCTTTGGTATTCGGCAGAAGCGTTGGTCCCTTTTCGATTCGTTCTGCTGCTTCATCGCTCTCCTAGAACACGCACAATATGTCTTTGTCGTTGGATCAACGATCACCGAGTTGTCATATTGAGAAGAGCCATACCTTGTAGGATACAATGCCATCGTTGTCGAAGTCGAGAATCCATGCGAAACCGGGATCTCTCTTTCGACCTTTCTCGTCAGACTTCTGAAACACACGTCAAAAAGCATAACTCCTTGAGCTCCGCAAAGTGTGGATAGGTAAACAACGCACCGTTTTCTCGGCAATCTGTTCGT
>JACMIJ010000284.1:2362-18125 GCA_014805365.1 Koerneria luziae | reverse complement strand
GGCGTGGAGTCGCCTAGTCTCTCCTCCTTTTTTCCTCTTTGTTTCATTCTCCCATGTACCTTGTATTCTCACCTCGCACTAGAATCTAGCTCATTCCTCCGTTTCCTCTCTTTCTTCTTGCCTTTCCTCCCATATCGTTGCGTTCGGCTGCTTCTTTTCCCTCTCCTCACCGGCCATCATCTCTCCCTTCTTCCTCATTCCTTTTCTCGCTCTTTTCATATCAACCTCATATTCCATTATGCGACCTGTTCTTGGGCATCGATTGGATAGCGAAATGACATATTCCTGTGCTTGTTCTCACTTTCGTGCTTTCTGGCTGTTCCTCCTCCCAGGTGAGGGTGGATGAGGGACGGCGAGGGACGACGTCCATTGATATCCCGGGGGCGAGATGCGTATTCGGAGGACACATGTTGATAGTGGGATAGGGTGTCCAATCGACATCCCTCTCATCCCTTCCCTCCAAGATATTTGAACGAACCGTTAATATCTCATTAACTAGAGTCAGCTCATAATGTGCATCTCCGAATTTTGGGATTCGTGTCTTATGATTCTTGGTATTAGGCGTGTTCTTGTTGCGGCGAACCGACGGGTTGCCCATATCATGGATTATGATTTGGCAGTTGAGTAGGCGCCTTTGTTGAGTGTATTGGGTGGAATGGCTAATATGGGGGGGGGGAGTTGTCGAGGTGGAACCCTTTTGTGTGAAGATAAGTAGGTATACGACACGTGATGGTAGGCTGTTCGTTCTTTTGTCGTACAATGCCAATGTGTCGTGTGGTCATGTTTTTTTCGCCGCGGGCGCATGCTAATCGTGTCTTTTTTTGCGGTTGGAATGCATTGGTAGTTTGTGGAAAGAGAGGCGTCGGCACCATCAAAGCGAAGGGTGTGGACACTCCTCTTAACACCTACACTCATTCCCTTGTTACTTGTTTACTGCTTGCGCGGTTTCATATTGTTGCGATATGATGTCTTCTCTGTTGTTCATATGGAGCTTTCCTTTGCTTCGTTGTTATTGTTTTTCTTGTCCTAATAATGTCCTCCACCCGTCCCTTCCACCTTTCTCTCTTATATCCTCCCCTTTCCACCCTTCTCCCTTCTCCCCCCCCCCTTCTAACCTTCTCCCTCCCCCTTCCACCCTTCCCTGTCTCCTTCCCTCGGGTCCTTAATGTGCATCCCTTCCGTGACGAAGTGGTCGTGTATGCTCTCCGATGTCTCTGTTGACGTCTCTTCTTGTTAATGATGGCCTCGTTCGGGATCAGTTGTACCGCAGAAATTGTTATCTCGAGTTATAATAACGGTCTACGTAGCGAAGAGACAGAAAGGGATTGAGGAGGAAGGAATTGGGATCGGGCCAATCGGATCGTGGAGTGGACTTCCTCCTCACGGTCGAGCTATTTCACCTTCTGTCAAAACAACAACAAGGAGTACACGAGGAGCGATGATCTTCATGGAAGTACTGAGGGAGATCCGTCTACCGTAGCCGTGTTTTGACCGTTTCCTGTCGGATTGGTTCCTCGAGTGTGAATTGTGTGTCTCCTTCCTTCACCCGTCCACGACTGTATCGGAAGCGGAGATTGCGAAAGAGCGTAGATTGGAGGATGACAGTGTCCTTTTCCGGACACGTCTTGTGTGGGTGATGAGTGCGGATTTGCCCGTTGTTTCCGGTCTCTCTTCCGTTCTTTGAGGCGTCTCCATTGCCCGAGAAGATGCATCTCACGAGTCCGTCCCCTTCACAGGCACTCTGTCCGATCTGCAAAGTGTTATTTGTTATGAAAGGTGAGACTGACGATGGAATATGCCATGTCACTCGTTCCTCGAATGTTCTCATTGTCATTTGGACGAGGTCGTCTTCGTCTCCTCAGGGAGTTGTTGTCTGTGGTTGGATATGTGTCTCCAGCCTGCTTATCAGTGTGTGGGAGTGGTTCCATCTGATGGGTAAATGGCACCTCTACTGTGCTTCTTCCACCCTCCCACCCCTTCTGATGTTCTTCCCATCCGATCCCCGTTCGACCCTCGCCGTGTCTTCCCTTTTCCCCTCCTCTCCACATCCTTCCTTTCACTTCCCTTTCTCTTTCCTCCCACTCATTCCACTGCCTACTCAATCTCTTCTCTGTCATTTTGCACATGCATGGATGGGCCATTTTTGCAACGCCAGATAAGGAGAAAAGGGAATTGTATTGTGGGAGGAGGAGATGATAAGGGAGGGAGAGATGATAAGGGAGGAGGAGGTGATAAGGGAGGAGGGGGTGATAAGGGAGGACGTGATAAGGGAGGAGTTCATAGGAGAACATATTGGTGTAAGGTGGGGGGCGATTATAAGGGAGAAGAATGAGGGAATGTTGGATGTGCATTGGAATGAGTCGAGGGACACAATGTTGCCCAGAGTTCAATGGCCGACTTCTTCCCGCCTCATCCCTTCTTTTGTTTTTTCTTCCTTTTAGAGGCGGAATGATCTATGACGGGTGTTATTATTGATGCCCTCCCACCCTGCATGTCTTCCTGTAGACTGATGCCACCCACGATGTGCCAACCTTTCCTCGGCTGTCGGCAGTCCTTTTTCATCATCATTTGTTTGCTGGATTCCACATTCATTCCTGCTGCATATTTGGTCAGCTGTTGTTTTGTGTGTAGTTTGCTCCCATATGTTCATCCCTTCTCCCTTGTTCTCTCCTCCCTGATTGTCCTTGTCCTCCTCTTCTCTGTCTCCTCGATTCCCCCGAAAGGTGTTCACTCTTCTTCGATGTCAGCTGTTCGAATATTCATATATGCAATGCACGCAGAGTGGGAGTGAGAAGACGTTGAGGGGGGGGGGGGTTCTCCACGAGAAAAGGGATCCGCCACAACATGTTCGGATCCATCTCGACGCCCATTTGGTCCGCCTATCGATAAGCTTACTTTGCATCTTTCTCCTTGGATCACTATATGTTTATATGGCAGAAGAGTGTTATTGATGGACCGGGTTCTGGCCCATATCGGGCCCACTCTATTTCCCCGGCGGTTTCCATAGGGGATTAGCTGTTCTTGAATGACGAGCCATGCCTTTTTCTCATGAGGGATTTAGCCCGTCGTCAGCCGGCCCATCATATTCCTCTGTCGTTGGTTGTCATTCTCCTCCCCTTCAATTACTACAATGGCCGTGTTTTTGCCTCATTTTCTGTATTTTACATATATTTAGCGCATTGTTATTGCTACGGTAGTGGTGGTGTTATGGGAGGGATAATTGGGGTGCGGGATATGTTCTGGAAGTGGAAAGCGAGCTTGTAATGGTTGTAAAAGCAGAAAGGGCAACAGGAACCGAAGAGGCGGGATTTGTAGAATATTGTTGTTGCTTCCTGTGCCCGGTGGTATTAAACGGTGTCGGTAGCCGGGGCAGTTTATTGTCCTCCGCTCTCGTGGGTATTCTGTCGTATTCCGCGAGGATACTGTATCCACGGTACACGTCCCACCGACCTCGTGTTGCCCTTCCGAGTTGCGTCTGCGTGTGTTTCCCTCTCCGCGTCTGCAGTCCCTCTCCTCACTTTGTAGTACATACAGGCGCCTCTTCCTATATTCCGTGCTTTTCTTGTAATTGGTTCATTTGCTTGGATTTTTCATTTCGTCACTTGTGAGAGGCTTTGACATCTTCCTTTTTTCGTATCACCGCCTTTTTCGTGTTACCATGTGGTTTGCCGTATTCTCTGGTGTTACCGTACCCTCGTTACAGTATTCGGGGATGGTATCGAACCCGTCTCCGTCGTCGTCATTCCACATGGATTCAGTAGATGCGGAGGGATTGGCGAGACTGGCGGGGGACGATGGTCCTCTCTGTGTCATCGACTGCCGTGCGGAGGGACCGAATATGCGGAGGGCCACCAGGTATGCAGTTATTACAGGGTTTTGTTTTATTTATATATATCTTGTTAATGTTGTCTCAGTGATGATCATGTGAACGTTGTCATTGTCGCTGTGCTACAATGAACTGAACATTTGGAAGGTAGCAGAAATGTCGTAGTAGGGTCCTAACGGGAAATATGCGTGGAGGAAAGACGTGATTGTGTTGGCTGCGAGGGAGTGTTTATTGTGGTTGATAACAGTGATTGTGATAATTACTCCCTCAGGCTGCTGCGTCTCCCGCAGGTGCTCCTTCGCCGGCTGCAAAGCGGTTCCATGCGTCTCCAGAATGTTTTCCCCCAACTCACCGAATCCAATATCCAGGTACTTTTTCTCATATCTAATGCTTTCCATTCGCAAGCATATCAACTACAGCTATGTTTTTTAATAGTTTTCTTGTGGCGGAAACGGGTTCTGTGTGTCTGCTACAATTGTGGATACAATATGCTGCTATTACTCTCTTATTTTTCGACTCACAAGTCTTTTCTCTTTGAGAGAACTCACAAAGAATGTAATTGGCAACGTCATATAGCTTGTGCTACTCCGTGATCACTTCCTTTGCGTACCTTCTACCCCTTATATGTTCCTCGTACAGTACCCCTTGATCCCTGCCTACCGTATCCTCCTTGCAGGTCGTCGTTGTCCCCGAATCACCATCGGGTGGCCCAATGAGCAGTACGATAATGTGTTCCTTGCAACAGGACGGATACTCGGCACGAGTCTTTCGAGGTAACAGGTGGAGGGGCAGAGGACACATGACAACACATACACACACTCTAATCACAGGAAGGAGGGGGCGGATGCACTCATCCAACAAATGGACTCACTCTGAGCAGAGGGCTCGAATATGACAACTGTAGATACTCGTATAGGGATACTGTAGGAGGAAATACACAATGACATGTTACTCATGAGGTGATGGTATAGAATGATGGGTAGGAAACATGAAAGAGGAACGAACCTTCTCTGGTTGCAAAAACAAGACTAAGGATGAGATGGAAGGTTTAACCGGTGTACTTATGATGGAGGTAGATTGTATTTTGATATCGATGTGCCTGTAAGGTTGATGGGAGGGAATGAAAGGTTAGGAGAAATTGATTTGATTTTGACCATATCTGCCCCACACTTTCTTGTGATCGAAAAAAATTCATAAGAAAATGTGGTATCTGACGAAAAAATTTTTTGGATAACAAACAAGCATTTGCTTTCAAAGGACATTAAATGTCCACCCTTGTTATTTCACCTCTTGCATTGGAAAGGCGCCGATGGCAGTGGGAATATACGAATTGTTTCTGATGCGTACGTTGATGTTCCTTCTCTGATGTTAGCAAGACCGCTGTAAATTGTCAGCGGAGAAAGCATTATTCTACTGTCATAACGGTGTTTCTCATGCCAAAAGGAAATCAAAAAGCGTTTTAGATGGAATTTTTTCGCATTTTCATATAGGGTGCCGAATGCAGGAAATGGTTTCATGTATACGGGGAGTTGTATAGAAATTATAATAAAAATAATTTTTATATATGCGTTTAGATACCATAAATAGTAGAATATATAGACAGGAATACGATGGACGCCGACATACACTTTATGTTTCAGGCGATGCCGAACAAGCATTTGCACTGTATCCGCAGTTGGTGGAGAAGTGTAGCGATGACGTCAGCTTCTTGAATCTCAAGTCAGTTCCAAATTACTTTGTGAATAAAGCATGAGTTGTGCACGTGTGAGAGCCTTGTTGTTCCCGTATCTCGTTGATTGTTGTTTCTATGATCTTCCATAGGGACGTTGTATAATAGAACGGATTCTTTTCTTCTTTTTATGCAGCCCAGACGTTGTCCACCTAGCCATTACGATTCGGTTTCGTTTCTGTATATTTGTAGCTGAAATAGTTCAAGACTACAATTATAATATTTCTTTATTTTAAAAGCAATAATTTGTTGCTGCACTGGCCTTTCGTTATCTAACTTAGTACATGAGCCATTTGTGCTTATTATTACCATATTTATGCATTAGACTTTACATTGTGAGTGTATGTTGATATCCGAACGTTCTAGTTGTTGATGTTTTGTACAACTCTACGGCTGGCTGCTTCAAAATGGCGTCGTAAAAGTAGTACAGAAGTTTTGCTAAACATAAAGTGTCGGGCAAACCTCGTTCAAAAATTGGAATGGATTAATCGGTGCAGTACCAGCTCAAATGCAATAGGAATAGCTAATCCTGTCGCATTTGTAGCTTGGCCCAGCACTGAGCTTTTGAATCTATGAACTGGTGGTCGTTTAGATTTGAATGATGTCTTGTCATGAAAACGAACGTACTGTTTCCCACTCGTTTCTCCTTTCGTTTTGTTCGTCGTGTGATAACCGCCCCCTTTGCAGGGCGTTGCGGATCGAACCGGAGGCGTGTCTCCCTCGGGAGCGTCGCCAGCAGGTCTTCCCGGTGGAGATCCTCCCTCACCTGTTCCTCGGCAACGCGGAGACCGCGGGCAGCGCGGACATCCTGCGCGGATACAAGATCACCCATGTGGTGAACGTGACCTCGAATCTGCCGAATGCATTCGAGGAGGATCCTCACTATCACTATCTGCGAATATCCGTCGATGACAATTGCTCACACAATCTTTCTCAATTCTTCTCCGGTATGTATTTCTCTCAAGACTTTCGTTATCACTTCTATAATAGAATGAGTTAAACCAGTAATATTCGAGCAGCTTTGATTGCTATTTAATACTGAAATCGTTACAGATTCCTGTTATTTGCAGTCATTTTAAGTAGTAAACTATTTATTATAAACGAATGAACGACTTATGGCGTTGCAGGTTCGAATGCGTTCATACAGAGTGCGGCGGAGAGTGGAGGCGCGTGTCTGGTGCACTGTCTGGCGGGCATCTCCCGTTCTGTCACCGTCTGCATAGCATACCTCATGAGCTCTAACAGGTCGGTCTCCTTCCTCCCCTCATCTCTTTCTCCCCTCCACCCTTTCTCTTACCATGTTCCTCTTGCTCTCCTCATACATCCTCTCCAGATGGACCCTCGAGGAGGCGTACGACCATGTTCTTCGTTGCAACGGCAGCATCGCACCGAACTTCCACTTCATGGGTCAGCTGTCTGACTACGAGCGGCACCTCGGTCTGTCTGGCCAGGTAGGTTCCCTCCTCCCCTTTCTGGTAACCCCCTGATTCAGGCTCCTGCTCGCTCGGCCGGTCCCCCTCTCTCCCCATCGTGTTCTGCCGAAGCAGCCCACGCGGCCCTGCAGGTACCCGAAGTGCCCTACAGCGCTCCTCTTCTCCCCCTGAGCAGACAGGCATGAGGCACCCCTGGTCCTCATTGTGAGCCCGTTTCTGACCCACATTGGGCTCGTTCCTCGGACTGTGCCATGTATCTCTGTTGTTCTTTCAGCATCTTCCCCCGACCGTATGCCTCACGCCGCCCCCCACCTCCTGCTCCGCTTCCCCCCAGTCCAGCTCGCACTCGGCGAAAAGCTTTGATTAGCCCCGATCTGGATGGGCCCATCTCCCCTTATCGACCCCGTTTCCTTTTTGAGCCCATTTCTGCTCGTCAGCCCTATCCATCATACTCTGATCGGGTGTACCATGGGACTTGTGGTCTCAGCCCCACCTCTCTACCATGCCATCGTCAATATTTCTCATCGAGTACGTGTACAGTAGTACAAACTTTCGTCCGATATTCATAATCTCATGATTGTCCATGACCCTATTCATATTCTGTTTCCTTTCCCCTCGTTTTATACTGTTTTTATGTCCCCTGTACCTTTGCCCTTTTGTACTCTACCGTTTCTATTATTCCTACTATTCTTATGCCATGCTAGTTGTGTTATACCATTTTATTGAGTTAATTGTTTTATTTGTATTTGTATGATAGATGCGTGATAATGGTTCTCAGGTGCCATGACGGATCCTGACTGGAATTTC
Organism: Koerneria luziae; assembly: GCA_014805365.1. NCBI lineage: Eukaryota > Metazoa > Nematoda > Chromadorea > Rhabditida > Neodiplogasteridae > Koerneria > Koerneria luziae. Next base: position 10,330 of record JACMIJ010000284.1, on the reverse strand, counting down.
CTCTCCTGGTATACGGTAGCAAGGATCCCGACTGGAATCCCTTCTTCTCGTATACGGTAGCAAGGATCCTGACTGGAATCCCCTCTCCTGGTATACGGTAGCATCCCTTTCCTTGGTCTCTTTTATCAACACTGTAAATGATTATATTATATGCATGATTGTTCGGCAGAAGAATGAGATCAGAAACCACTTTGAGACTAATCGGGAGATCAGAGAAGACTATTGGTGGGACTAGAATAGGCATAACTATGAAGTAATCAGGAATGTATCATAAGTATCTAGAAAGTATACATTGTATATCATATGCAGCATACGGTAATTGTATAATATGGAAGACCGGCGAATAGCCGATCGGACTAGAAGAGCATTCAGCACAAAAGACAACAACAACAAACACAATGAACATGTAAGTGAGATACAGAAGGCGATTGGGCACCATTGGGGATAACAAGGGAACACCCTTGGGAGGAAGACGGAGACCCACACGGGAACACAGCAACACTGGAGACGAGTGTTGCTAAGTGAGCAAGTAATAAATAAGGGACGAACGGGGATGTGGCGGGACCGGCTTCCTGCCGGTCCACCGACCACTATGGCACAACATTCCGGCGGGCAATGCATAATACGGTAATGCTATAAACAACAACTGTAATACTATTAAAGGCTCCGAAAGATTACTGTAATCACACTAAAGGAGCCATCGTCTATGCACATGTTGGTCGCATTGCTACAAGTGCTCGAACACTGCCTCTTCTGACGACTCCTCCTTCACAACCGTGTCCAATGAATCTGAAAGGAGTTCGGTTAGGTGACACTGATTCGGCAGGTCAGATGGCATTCCATACGCCAGCTATTGCTACGGCCAAGAAATATATGAGTTCTTTGTTGTGCGTCAATGTTTTGTCCACGAAAATAGGATTAGGTGCTTGTTGTTAGTGAGCGAGTCTGCAGATCGGATGCATATGGCCGTAAACGAGGATAGCAATAACATGCACGACAATCTATGATATATTACGGGGACTTTGTTGGATAGGAGAAGAGTCGAGGTGGCCCAATCTATGTGTGGAGTGTCTCTATCTCTTCTCTCTTACCGCATTCTTCTTCCTTCAATTCCTTGTACTCGATGATCTCCTCCTTGTATTCCTTGCAGTCGGATTCTCCCTGCTCCGACCGATGTTCGCTTTCTTCTTCGTCGTCGTTCGCCCTAAAACATAATATGGGCATAATGGCATGACGTGCTTCGGATGACCGTAACCACGACAACATCAGCCCCAGACTTATCTCCAGTTCAAGAAATCAGCCAAAGCTTCGCGCTTACAGTAATCTTTTACACTATTATTCGTGTTCAACACGTGTTTTTGATCTTTTTTGTTGGCAGGCATCAAACAAATGGCTGCTAAGACTGCTTTTAAGGCATAATATAGGCAGCAGATACTGTATTAGGTGTATTAGACTGGCCGCCGAATTTGCGAGCGGGTTGATAGAGTCAAAGGTGTAAAGAATTCAATAGTCATGCGTATTGGTACCATGCTTATACAGATCGGGAATGTAATGCAATTATTAGCTTCTTTAAAAACGTGTTCATTACTTGCCTTCTCTGTGGGTGGCCGCAGCAATACCGAACGGCTACAGGCTGCTAATAACAGCATTTCTAACTACGTATAAAAAATCATTTGTTAATACAATGCTTATTGTTAGCATAATCTACTAGACCGCGCGTACGCACGCGTCGCGTGTCACGCCATTACGCAGTGAGACGCTGGCGTTGACAGCTACATGTTAAACGGTATACTTATACCAAGCACTAGAATGTGTACATATCTCTAACTGTAATTGCAAGTGCATGTTTTGTGAATGTTCACCTGTCATGTCCCCTCCTCCTCGCATTCATGAAGAAATTGGCGACAGTGGTGGGATCGAGTTGGAGCTGCTGGGAGATCGTCAGCTGCATCTCACGGGACGGTCTCTTCGTCTCCTTGAAGATCGCCTTAACAGGCAGGAATTAACATATCGTTAATGAGATCAAACAAACAAATGAGTGCATGGCAACGGATGAATGAGAAACAACAAGTCGTGTGAGCTGACGGTAGATGAATGAATGATAGAAAGAGGAACCTGGAGGGTTCTCCTCTGGATGTCCGTGAACACGAGTCGAGGTTTCTTCGGAGCCGGATTGTTAGTCTGCACCTGCTGCTCCTCTTTCCTCTTACATGCTGAAACAACATCGTGTACCTTGACCTGGATTACGGTATTACGTGAGATTCTCAGAGCAAATTCATCTACGAATGAAGAAAGAGACGAATATGAGAGAGAGAATACGCGAGCATGACGTGATGGAATGAATAGACGTGCCTCAGGTGGCGATCACCTCATGATCTACCTCATGATCTACCTCACGAGCTTCCCTACACAGACACCCATCGTCCATTGCCTCCAGGTGTCTGCCCATATCTGCTTCTGCTCTATTGATTCTTCCTTGTCCCCTCCCGTTTCCCTTTCGATTTTCTTCCACTAGCAGTGTCAGCTTCTGTCCCATTTCAATTTGTATATTTCGCCGCTTTTTCACCATCCGCACCATCTCGATGCACCGTGCCACACAATTGGTCCCTCGCTCCCTTTGCCTGCTTTCCATGCACATACATGTCTCGAGGGCTGAGTTGGCCAGCTCTCTGCCTCTTTTCCCTCTCCGCAGATGGCATGGTGCCTTATTTCTCACGGGAAATTGATTTCCAATTCGGGAAGGATCCGGGACTACGGTAGGCAGCTGGCAGGGAGATAAATGAGGAGTCGTGTTGGGAAGAGGAGAAAGAAGGGAGGAAAAAGAAGCGAGGAGTGAGGGAAATGGTGATGATACGGGAAAAGGAGGGAGGGAGGAGGAAGAGGGAAACAGAAGGCAACCTCACATCGATTCCACGCTACTCCACTGCTTCTTATCGATCTCATGATTATGCACGATGGGATTGGGAATGTTCAATGACACCGTCGGGAGGGATGTGGAGAGAGAGAGGGGGAGAGGGAAGCACGAACGACTGCTAACGAGCAATAGGTTCACGCCATTGGAATACATTCAGTTCTGTTCAAATATCCTTTTATGTACATTCAAATGTGTTAACGCATTCATTTTTTTCGTACACTTGTGAAGCTAGTCACGAAACAGTTTCAATGCGTTAGGGCATTTGAATATATAGAGACAGTTGGATATTTGTGCAGGACGGAGTAAGATATTCTAATAGTATGTACAAGTACGAATGAAGAAAATAATTATTGGAGTCATAGTGAATTTAGGTATCTCTTCTAGCAATGGGATGAGAGACGTGTGTGAGTAAGAATTAGTTGAACATGTGACAGTGATGGTCCCTCTCCTAGGTGGTTCCTCTTCCTAGGTGGTCCCTCTTCGAGGTGGTCCTTTCCGTGGACACAAATGAGGCCACCCGTCGCATGATGTGAATGTGCTCCCGAGGGGAGAACTTTCATGGTGAGGAAACCCGCTGCTCTTTGTGTCATCTTCCGAGAGAACACACCTATCAGCACGAACGGTGCTGCCATGATTACCATCAACCATTTCCCCTATAGAATAACATACAGCTGTCGCAAACACGTTCCACTCTCTCTGCTCTCTCACTTTCACACACTCTCTCACTCACAGGCTGCCAAGAACCAATTAGCATATACTGTGTACGGCCATCTGTATGGGCGGTCGGTCATGCTGGAGGAAAAGAATGAAGTGGCAAGAGATGGATCATTCACTGAGGAATGACATAGAACATGTTCATTTCAAAAGGGAAGACAACTGTAAGAGAATGAATAGAACAAGGCAGAAGTAGGCACAACAAGTATAATAAGGAAGCAGAGGTTCATTGAGAGAAGAAGCGTACCTGCCAACCGAAGAGCGGACATCCGTTGGAATTCTGGTTCTTGTAACCATTTTGCCATCCGCCGAAACGTTTCCCTGCCGCTCTTTAATTTCGACCACGGCTTAGGATTTCGAAGGAGGTCGGACAGTGTTCCTTGTGATCTGCAACACAACAATATACAACTTATTGTTAGAAAAACTTAAGACGTAACAGAATTTGACACTCATAAAGACAATACTCTATGAACAAAAGGATGTAAAGCGTTACCGGCATAAAACCCTTTGGGCAAAAATCGCCTGAGGGATGGAATATCGTTTCAACTCCGAAGAAATCCTCTGTGCAAGATCTTTCGTATTCAACTCCTCGACGTCTCCGGAACTGTCGGGGGAACCGGATCGGACGGGCGACGACTTCTCGGGGGGAGACGACTGGACCACCCACGACTGAACACACAATATACAGGGAGTCAGTTCAAGATATCTTTGTTCTTCCATAATCTTCCTTCCTTCAAAAGATTTTAAAGATTTTAAAGATCTTAGATTTTACTATCAATAAAGTTAGTTGGTAGAGCAAATAACGTGTTGCTGGGCTTCATGCTAGGAAACAGAAAGCTAACGATAACATTCGAACAAGAAAAAACCTTACCGCATGATCATCGTCCTCATCTCCTTCCGTAAACCCGTCAAAAGCATCGAAACAGTTCTTCTCCAACTTCGGTGACCTAAAATATCTTATTATCATGTTGCTCAGGGAAAATTGCATTGAAATATAAAGAGCAAAAGTGTAAGAAATAGTAATGGAATAGCTAACGTGAGCAAAGTGTTGGAATAGTTGTTGTATCCATTGGAGAAAGGCGAAGAATGTCCTTGGGAGGTCGGTGGACATTGCGGGGACGAGAACTCCTGCGAAGCCGCCGGTGTGATCGGCTTGTACTCTGCAATATTCTCAATTAAAAACCACTTGTAAAACCCTATTCAATTATTTGTAGTTCTATCAAAGAAAGCGCATGATTAGGCTCTTTCAATATATCTTATTGTTAGCAAAGATGAATATGTCTCCTCTCTCCTCATCTTTTCCAACTGACAATGGACCAACTACAAATGAATCCCTTACTTTGAATGATTCATGTTTTTTTTTCAATTTTTGCATATATGACAATTGTTACAGGTTCCTAGAAAAATAGACCTCAAATTTTGAGTGTTTTAAACACTCCAGCACTATTCAGGCTTAGTTTTCTCTGAGTACGAAGTGAATGTCATGGCATTGCATGATACAGATATTGCTTACTTTGGAAGAAACTAAGGCATAGCTATTTAGGCAATTCACTCATAAGGTTATTGTTAGTGTTGAGTTGTCCACCTGTTCCCCTCCTAATTGCCCTCAGTTCCCCTCCTCCTCCCCTCCCTCCCCTCCCTTGATCCCTCCTCAGCTTCATCTGCCTTCCTCATTTCCCATTTCTGGTCGAAACCGCTTGTTTGGATTTGATTGATGCGCCAAGATGAGATTTGGATCGCCGTCGAAGGAAATTCAGACACAAATTGTATGGCAAAAGGAGACGATCTCGAGTAGTTCAGCAAGGCAAATCAAGCCAAGGAAGGATCTCCTGCTACTATCAACATGCAGTAGAGACACATGGACATCCATTTTGTTGCTAGAGCAAATGTCTATCATCGCCAACCATTGAGAACCCTCTTATCGACAATCTTACAATCACACAAACTGCCGATGGAAAATTAGTGGAAATAGTAGTATGCTCAACTGAAGATGAAAAGAACCTCAACGCAATTCAATCTAACTTTCATTTGCATGATTATCTAGATATCTCTTTTTAAAGGCACCTATGTTATTTACAATATCTGTAATCCTCGCTAGTCCGTCGAATTCGAATTTTGTTCTGTGATCACAAGTGTACTTGCGTTGTTGCGAACAGCCAATTGTAATATTAGCGTATACATAAAAACGTGACGAGATGCATAAAACAGACACAGTGCATTGGTCTCATTCAACTTTGACTGAACATGTAGTAACCCGAAAATTGAAACGAGTTCAGATGTAAAACGGTTATCTGTGTTCATATTTCTTGCTAATAATGATGAGGAATGGAACTATGCTCGTAATTAATATGTGTAGACACAGTAGACCCCTCCTTTTATGTTACTTGACAGTCTTTCCATATTAGCGTACGGATCAGCTATCAAGTGACCAATCACTACTAAGTAAGGTAGCTCACGAACTATAGCTCATGATCTTCCTTTGGATCTCACTGTCCCTCCCTCTTCAGCTTACCCTCGTAATGGCTTCTCGTACATGCATATATGGGCATACGGTGTAATTTGATCTGTGCACCCTATGGTGGACCCTTTCTATAGCGAATCACTCCCAATCCTCTCGTTCTCCACTGTTACCTCTAGTAGATCACATCAATTATTGATCTACTATTCCTACGTTGGCATGGACAATTTCTGATGAGTGCACTATCATTGTTAGCTCATAATTCACTGAACCATTTCAATAGGCCAGTTTTTACCTATGGGTGATTGTTCCTGCCTCTCCTCTCCATTCTTGATATCGTAGTCATATTTTATGTCGGAAACGTTGTATCCAAAAGATTGCGAGTTCGGAGGAAAAGTGAAGAAATTTTGTTGTTGTTCGCCTCTGAAAACTTGAGTTATTGAGAAGGAAATCGCTCCATTTCAAAAGAAACCATCATGTATATCCGAAGCAGATAAAATGGAGACAAATGACTTGCCGAGACTCGTTCCGATCAGGACTGGAGCTGCTTGGCGCAGTTGGCGTGCGGTTGGTGAATTTGTCGGCTTGCCCGCGGACGGTGCTGATGGGTGGAAGCGGTTGGAGAGGGGTCAGAGTCGTGTAGTTACTGCAAATCCGGGCATACATGAGTGGGACAGGTGGTGAGAATGCTGTTGAAGCCATGGGGAAACATTGGACACATCCTAGGGGAACAGGAAGAGAGCCCAGACAGGCAGACAGTTACCAAACAAGGATCAGAAGTACTAACAAGGAGAGCAAAGAACATTATGACAGCGGTTTAAAGCGACCTTTAAAGTGAAGTATTGTGTTTGTGTGGTTCCCATCGTTTGTGTTATCGAAGTCACAGTGTCTACTATGAAAGAAGTGAAAGTTTTGAAGAAACCAAGACGCAATCGTATGCCTGTCAAGCCCACGGTAACTTCAGGAATTCTCCCTCTTGCTCATTCCCCTCACCCTCGCCTCGTCCTCATTCCCCTTACCCTCGCCTCTCGTCTTCATTGCGATCCCTCGTCAGCCTGCCATCTATGTTATCTCGTTCTTGTATGTGACAGATGGGGCATTGCATATATCACTCGCCTCCTTCTGTTCATGATTGGCAGCTTCTTTCTTTTCTACTACAACTAATACTTTGTAGATCTCTCCCTTCATTGTACGACGCCTTTGGTAACAGCGCCTAGAAGTTGTTCACAGATCTTTCAGATTTCAAACGTACTCTTCGTTATCACTTCAAATTTGCTCACAAATGAGGCACGTTAGAGAGGCAACCAAAGGCTGTGCTGATGTTTCAAGCAACCGAACGATTGGTAGCAAATGTCCGTACAATGTTGTGTGCTTGACAAAGTAATCCGTTGATAATTGCAATGCAAGAATGATGTCGGCTCTCGGGTTGCCGATTATTGCATGTGGATGATTCCGTCACCTTCTCCGTTGTGTCTCTACCCTATTTCCCTAATCAGAGTCGTTTCCATCACATGCATCCACCCTAACTAACTCCATTAGTGTAATCATATGCAGGAGTCGATTCCGGAGAGGAAGCCGACAGTCTGCAGGAAGAGTAGTGAATAGGCCATAAGCGGGACGGGATCAAGGGCCATATGGACACGGGAGGGCAAAAACCGGCCGGTTACCATGGAACACCCGGCTGGTACACCATCGTCATGGACGGCACTATACGAGGCTGGCAGAATATATGGCAATAATATATTATCTATCGTCATTGTCTTCGCGGTTCAATGAGTTTTGAGAGGCAGCGGCAGCAAGAAGAGAAAGTAGTGAATGAACAAGAGAATAAGGGGAATAACGGCAAGATGCAGGGAACCTGGGAAGAAGAAACCCAAGGAGG
>JACMIJ010000283.1:6745-22736 GCA_014805365.1 Koerneria luziae | reverse complement strand
CCCCCCCCCCCCCCCCCCCCCCCCCCGCACGCTGATGTATGCAAAAAATTGTTTCATCAAATGATATGAAAGGTGATCTCAATTGACAGGAAACAGGAGAATGCGAACGGCGTTTGTTCCATGTGATATGTGCCTCAACTACTCATCACATGCCATTACTGTCATCCATCTGTGCCATATATGCTAACAATAACGTATTCTCAAACATGCAGTACGAGTAAAAGTAATGAGTTTCCATAGATGAATTTCTTCCAACCGACCGGACATGTCGGTGCTCCAGGTGCATCTGGGGGAGTTCTTCCCTCGCCATTAACAACACAAATCAGCAATGACAGGGCAAATGGAGTCAGTCAATCGGAATCTGGAATGGAGGGCGCCGGCTTCCTTCCTCCAAGTTAGTCTCCCGATTCTCTCTGAATCTTCTTCAGAGTCATCTCCAGTCGTCTCTCATCGACTGATTGGGGCCATTGCCATGTGGCATGATATACACCGGAACCTGGTCCATGTCACAGTGGGTGAGTCTCCTCCTCTCACACTCAGAGTCAGACTCTGCCTCGGATTCGTCTGATATCGACTCCCCCTCCGAGGTGAATCTCTGTCGCCTCCAGAAGATGTCGATATCGAACCCGGAATTGGCGTCGCATCAGATGATGTCCAGGTAAGACTCCTCTCGGATGTCTAATCCTTTTCTGGGATGGGCGTGTCCTCGGAGAGCCCGCCCCTCTGACACGGATTGACTATGTGTTGACTACCTGCCGAGATGGAGACATCTTCCATCCGCACACAAGTCAACATTCTACAGCAGAAGGAGAAGAAACCCGTCTGGGCCACGTTGTCCTGGGATTCGGAGAGGAGACACAAAGTGTCGTGGCCATCATCGTCTGCCGGGAGGATGAGGATTCACTCGGATGGAGAGGATGGAGATGAGGAGGAGGGCGAGGAGGGCGAGGGAGAGGGACTGGAATACTTCTGCTCACACTGTGCACTCACTCATGAATACAGGTATGTCCCTCTCTTCCCAGTCACCTCCACATCAACAGGAAGAGTCTTCTCAAAACGGAAATCGAGAGTGCGGTCACTCGACTCGCGCGGAGACTCGGTGCACGTGAGAAGAAGGAACGGAATGTTGACAGCAAGAATGTACCCACTCCTGATATCGTCGTCTCCAGTATATCCAGTGATGAGGACGAGGATCGACGGGGTACTGTATCCGACAGGTAAGAGAGAGAAGAGGGAGCAGAGAAAGAGAGAGAAAGAAGAGAGTAAGAGTGACTTGTATGTGAGGAGTTGTCGTAATACATTTATCATCGAGCATATATTATAGACGGAAATGGCGGATTACGGCCAAAGCGGATCCCCCACGGGTCTTCTTTCTTCATAATATATCTGGTTCAGTTCCATTACATGTTACCTGTGTGTTGTGGATAAAGGCGAATAGGGTGCAAGTAAACAATAAGAGGAAGAAGTTGACCAGGTCCGATGACTCGATGTTTCCCTGAACTCTCACTTGTATATTCCGTTTCAGTTCATGTTCCTCGTCCGTTTCCCCCTCTCCTCATGCCTTCCCGGATGTTTCCCGGCAGGAGACGTCCCCGTCCCTCGCCGGCCCGACTCTCGGCAACATTTCCCTCGAGTCCTCTCCAGATCCAGTGTTCCCTCTCCAACTTTTGTCCGTGAATCCGGACAATCCTCCTCGATCGAATTCCGTCGATCTTTCAACTCTTCAACGGGAACTCGAGTTATTTTCTATTTCTTCATGTGATGATTCTTCCCCTCCAACACCGGAGAGCATTCGGACGATCAGGAGTAGATCCCATGATCCGGCAGCCGAATCCCAATTACGAAGGCCATCCCGGATCGAGCACCTGACTGTGCTGTTCAGGTTGCCAACCGAAGTGATCCTTTCCTGTCACTTCTCCTTCTTCTTTCTCTCGTTCACTAATACTTAGTTGTTCATTTGAGGCGTGCACTTGCCCGTCCGCCACGACGGAAACAGTCGGAGTACAATGCGCCACCAGAGAAACACAGGACAGCCAGATATTGGACGGACGATTCCGTATGTTCACAGCCAACACTCCAACTATTTGTGTCTTATAACAAAGGTATAAGAATAGCCGAGATTGTCAGGTTGATCCGAGTGAGCATCTCTGGATCCCCCTGGGAGGGACCTCTTCATCGGACGACTGTTATCTCGGTGATCGGGGGAAATGCGAACGATCTGGGGAGAAACTCCGATGCACGACTTGTCATGTCGTAGCACACGTTCTCTGCGTGCCACATATCACCAAGGTATTATCATATATTTCGTGTCGCATTGCAAGGCTAGTAAGAAGGTGGTGGTAAGAAGGTGCTACAATATTTTATGTACAGAGTAAGCAAAGCAAAGTACTGCCGAATCAACAGGGTGCCGTAACACTCTAGAGCATCTAAGAGCCCACTTTTTTCGCCAGACCGACTACTTTTTATAAACTGTCACTACCAATTGCCGACCTCAGAGCCATGATTGGACAGGGTTGCGATCCCCGGGAATCGAACCCGGGTTTCTTTATATGATATAGGGCGCTCCCTGCCACTACACCATTCCGTTGGGAATTTCTATGGTATAATACATCAATCAGATAATGTTCACCTGTTTCAGATGAACGTTAACTGCAAAACTACGTTCCGGGAACCACAAAAGAAGAACAAAGAATCGATGGAAGGATCAGGTACTGTTTACAAAATTATTATAGTTTTGGCGGCAGAAAAGGTGCTACTTGTGAGTAGCAAAGTAGCAGGCTAGGCTACAGCTTTTTTGCTGCTATAGCTATTGTCTTTCCTGTTCCCAAAGCTACAGTTTTCTTTTGGTCCAGTATCACCACGGGGTGTGGAGGGGGAGGGTATTCCTCCAGAACCTGAAGAGAACCCCGAGGAGCCGGTTAAAAGACTCCATACCCTAGTTCCAAAAATCGTACGACGAGGCAGTAATACAACACCAGCGACGAGCAGCATACTTTGCGACATACACCACCCGTATTTGACAGACACATTAAAGAGGCGAGAAATATTATAGTAGTGAGATTCAACAAGACCACTGCTGCCAACCTGATACCAAATCTACAGCCTTCCATTCAAGATTTCGCAACGGCCAAAGCAACTACCTTTTGGTAAAGCGCGGCCAAAGCTGCAGTCTTTTCATACCACACAGTGTACAAAGGAAGAACATCCTGACACGTTCAGATGGCCATCATTGGGTGCATCGATGGAAGTACGAAGGACGATGTTCTGCATGTGGGAAGACTTTTCACCAGAAGATATTCTTCAGCCAGAAAGAGAAGGTGAGCGAGTTCATCGTTCACCTCTCAGAAGGAACCGGTGGCCGTGACGTGTTCGTGGTGCAAGGACTCCTTCCACACGAAGAACTGTTTCTCCCAACGCAAGTTGTCCGAGAAATGCGATCGAGGTGCTCTTCGTGATCTGATTGTCCCTCCCAATTGGATGGTGAGATGCACGAAGAAGAGGAAACCGTCATCCGAACATCGAGCGAAGAGCTATGTGGTGAGGAGGAGCGAGTCATGGCTCTGTCCCTCCCAGCCCCTCCTCGTCTTCGTCAATCCGAAATCCGGAGGAAACAAAGGCGCAAAGGCACTCCAGACACTCTGTTGGCTATTGAATCCTCGCCAAGTATTCGATATCACAGCTATGAAAGGGCCGCGTTTCGGGTAAGTCCTCCCTCATGTGATAGACTGTATGCCTTTTTTGGTTGGAATTATTCCGGAAGGTGTCGACCAAATTGCGATTGCTGGTGTGTGGAGGAGATGGCACAGTTGGATGGGTACTGGCCACACTCGATAGTGTATGTTCCAGTTTATGTTATTTCTCCCTTTTCATTGTTTTGTATGGAGGGCGCAGCACTTTTCAAGATAATACGTTTTATTATTGTTTACGTTTTTACTGTTAGGGCTTAGGGTTTCGCATTCACAAGAATAATGTTGATAATAATAAATAGTTCAGTTGAATTGGCCGACGTACCCTCCAATGGCACTGATTCCCCTGGGCACCGGAAATGATCTATCCCGGTGAGTATTCTCTTTTTCCCACAGCCTGCATTTCCTTTTCCGCTTCACGGGGATTCCCTCATGTCTACTTTTGTTTTCTTTTTCGTACTTCACAGTATTATAATAAATCGGTAGCATAATGTGTATGATACATGCTGATAGTGCATTACAGTTTCCTATTAGCATTACTTTTATGGCAACTTTCAGGTGTCTTGGCTGGGGAGGATCGTTCACGGATGAGCCCCTTGCTCAGTTGTTGAATGCAATTCTCCATGAGAGTTCTGTCACCCACCTGGATAGGTCTGTCGTTCCGTATCAATTGTATTCCATCTTGCAGATGGCGCCTAGTAGTCACAGCCAATGTGTCGTGTCCATTGGAAGAGGAGGACGACGAAGTCCATTCGGCCCTTCCTCTCACCGTCATGAACAATTACTTCTCTGTTGGGGCAGATGCCCATGTTGCTTTGCAGTTTCATCATTCACGGAGTAAGCACGATTTCTGTATAACATCCCACTTTGAGTATAATGTTAATGTTCCGTACCCTCAATGGCATGTATTTATATCTTGGCATACTAACAATAACAGTTAGACAGGAGTGGTCTGCGGATTCTGCAGAACCTGGCCGTTATTTGGTGAATCGGAAATGAATTCTGACCCCACAGGTGCCAATCCATCTATGCTCAACTCTCGTCTCAAGAATCGCATTGCCTATGGCGGACTAGGAACTATCGATCTATTCAAGAGGAGCTGGAAGGATCTTAGCGAATTTGTACAGTTAGAGGTATCACTCTACGATTCGTACAGTGTAATGTGTTTCAACAATCTGTTGACTTGTAATGATTGTGTTGTGTTTGTTTCAGTGTGATGGAGTGGACCTGACATGGCGCGTGAAAGAACTGAAGCTGCATTGTATCCTCTTCCACAACATATCCTATTACGCCGGAGGAACCGTCCCCTGGGGCGTCGAGACCGACGAATCACAAAAACCGTCGTGCTGTGATGGCAAGATAGAAGTACTTGGATTCACCACCGCCACACTGGTAGAAACCGCTTGACCAACACCGGATAAACACCGGTTTCCAGGCAGCCCTCCAAATGGGAGGACGTGGAGAACGACTCGCCCAGTGTCGGAAGGCCGAGATACGCACCACCAAGGCCATCCCCATGCAAGTGGACGGGGAACCCTGTCTACTTGCGCCTTCTCACGTTACCCTTTCCTTTCATTCAAAGGTATCGTTTCCTTTTCATCTGCTAACTCTGTACTCTCCCTCTTGGTAGGTGCCAATGCTCCGTCGAGAGAAGAAGTCAGTGTGTGCTCCTTCGTTGATACGTCGCGGACGTCGTCGCACGGAATCCTGCCAGCCATCCACTTCCTTGATCCTTCAACTGCCGGTCCTCGTTGTTGGAAGACACGACTACGACACGTACAAGGACGCACTCGAACGGCTGAAGGACACCGGTACGTACACTGCGAATGCCATCGTCACGTGCTCAGCCTTCGAAGTGGGCGTGATCAACGTGGAAGCAGAGATGGTTCTGAAGAAGGCGCGGGTTCTGATCCAGAAGGTGCTCTCCGAACATCCCTGTCTGCCATACGAACACACTGCTGATTGGCGGTTCCTCGATTGTAAGTGTTTGTCGTGTGCACCGGTTTGTTACTCAGACAATGAGAACGAGTCTGGAAGTGGTCCAGATGTTAGCATCTAACCATCTTGCCATATATCAAGCAACGCTGTGATAATTGCAGATGTGTCCAATGCAGATGAGGGGACATTCCGTGTTTCGCGCCATCAGGAGAACGTCCTCTCCGTATCAGATGCATCTAATACAGGTTAGTCCTTTTTGCCATAACTATCGATGTTTGACTGTCACTACCCTGACAGTGTATTGATGTGTTTATCGTTGTGGATCTCCTGGATAGTTCAAATACTGGCAATTTGAGATGAGTGTATGCTGATCCTGGACGATGCTTTCCCGTCAATGACCAGTCGGGCGGCAGCGATCACAGCGAGTGATCTCGAGTTCAGTCCCTCCAGGTATTTCATTCTCATTCCATCATCACCTCTAACTCTCTCCAGTTCTTTCTTTTCTCCTCTACATGCTCAACTTTATTATAAATATATCATAACACCCTTTTGAATCCTAAGCTACCTCATTGTTAGCAGTTTCTCTTGTTTTTTTCTTTATCATCGCCACACAGAGATGAAATTTTTGCCATTTTGGAATTGGGACACATTAGCCATGTAATATATTCCCTAGTGCATAATTAACAATAAAATAATTGAGCAATCTATCATGGATTAGCAGAAACTATAGTGCTGTTGGACTCCAATACCTATGTATGTTCCTTCCATATACTTTGGTATTCGTTCAGCCGTCTGATCTGGCAAAGAAAACATTTTCTCCCTGCCAAACAATTTTTGCTAAATATGTAATGGCCAACTTTTAATACTTTACATTTACACAGTAGAGCTAAATCACCAATTATAATGTTTTACTTCGCGCAGCACCCACTTTTCACTAATCGATACGGTTTTTTACAAAGTTGCGTATATGTATGTAGTTTCGAAAGCTGAGCGTTCAACAACCACAACGTAACATTCAAGACTTCATTAAACACCATGGTTTACATGTTCGCATACTGTACAATTATATGGAAATATTTTCCTTAGGTTCCGCCGGGAGAACTGTGAAAACGAGGCAAATCATGAAAATGTATAATGTAGACCAAAAATTGAGATATCGATTTTTAATTGTAAGATTTTTGTATTCGCTAGGACTCTATCAAAAACTGCTTTCCAGCTGTTCTATTACCCTACTTTTGACCTACTGAACGAAAAAAAGAAACAGATGAAGGAGGAAGAGAAATAAACGAAGGACACTTTTTGGGTTGGGGCCCCCACTCATTTCTAACTTTTTCCAAACTTATCCAATCAATATCAAACTTTGGGAAATTAACAAGTGAACAAGTGGAGTGGGCCAAGTGTTTAATAAAGAAAAAAGCCTAACAATAAGATACAGCCGTGTATGGAAAATACACTGTGGACATTGAATTAGTCTGATGTTCTTCTCATTTTTTTTTTGAAAATCGTCAATATTTTCATGCAAGGCATGAGATGAGTTAGAGAAGAATAAGAGAGTATGTGAAACGACAGACGCAGACAGACTTATAGGGGGGGGGTGTATCACGATAGTCAAAGAAAGACACATTCTCTCGCTGATCTGTATGCTAGAGAGCGAACATCTCAGTTATTCCTAACAATGAGATTATATTATTTTAGAAACACCTGAGGTTTAAAATCACTGCCAAAAGCTGAGGTTTTTCTCGAAAACGAGCTATCTTTTTGAACACATTTCACGCATCTGATAAAGAAGAAGGAGAAAAGCTGAGGTGCCCTCGGATTACTCTGATCTTTCCCCTCAATTGCACCTCAGGCTAACCTGAGCTGCTCCATTTCTTATCCTTTTCCAGTACCCAATGGTCATCGACGGAGCGTCGGTTCAGCGAGACCCTTCGAATCGTGTTGTCCTCACATGGTCAGGAGACGCACTTGTAGCCGGACGTTGGCTGGACGCGGGGCGGTCGCGATGAGGACACGAGTTGTCCTTGTGGGAGAAGCATGGTTGTCTGATGTACAATGAGTGTGATAAATGGTTGATGAGGGTGTCACCTGTCTGATGTTGGGGGATTGGCACAATCCGTGTGAAGAGAGTCAGGACGATGCCGAGGACCGCTCCTCTATTCACCAATTTCCTCGTTCGAAAGAAAGGAGAAGAAGAAGACGACGACGACGACGACGAAGGAGAAGGCACTCCGTAAGCAAGTCATTCCGAATCTCTAAGGAATACTTTGTTTCTTATGTTCAAGAGTTCTAGACTAGTCTGCGAGTATGTCTTTCCTTTCGTAACGTGTATTGTGACAAGGAGTCGTAATACCAAATTCAGTCTAAGCATGCAATGATTTAGAGTGAGATTTGTGAGTGACGCAATAGATGATTGTCTGAAGTGCTCGTCTGCTTCTTACCCATTATCTGTAGATCAAGAACTGGAAGAGCTATCGATGTAATACATGAGGCGAACATGGATGGAGTGCGACATCTGCGGAATACCAACCGACTGATCAGGCAAGGAAGAGAACTCAATCATATTCAGGGACTGAGATTGACAACTGCTATTCAGGTACTCATGGACAGCCGTTATAATCATTTTCGTTATTCTGGCCATCATCCAGATCTTCTCACAAGTTCGTTTCTACTACCGTAACCCGATAGCGACAAACATCGAGGCAGAGTATCCCAAGTTGATATCGTTCCCGACTGTCGCCATCTGTAATAACAATCAGTTCAAGTGGGTCTCTGTCTGACTGGACGGTCAGACTGACTTATATCACAGGAAAGTGGCTGCTCAATCGCAAGAGAACTACTACTACGGGTAACGAAGTCGACGAAAAGTCGAACATCTTCGACAAGGTTAGCAAAAACAAAACAAAAACTTAATATAAGTTTTACTGTTATTGAAAGAACCTATATATTTGTTGTCAAAGAAATAGACAACAATAGCCAATGACAGCATTAGCTGTGTCCGTCATTTGTCTCTCGGTCACCCCCCCCCTCAGGTGCTGGAGAATGCCGGCGATATGGATGCTGTGAAATTTCTCAAAAATGCGGCGCACACAAAGGCCAAGATGATCTTGGGGTGGGTGAGAACCTCAATTGGACCACCCGGGCAGGTGCAAGTGGCCGAACGGAACAGAGTGTCGGTTGGCCGACTTCCGGCCGGTATGGACCATGACTGGACTCTGTTGGGCCATCAACACCAACGAACACTCGCCAATCACCGTTTCGGGAAGTGGTCAGTTACACTTTCTGTTCAGGGCAACGACATTCAGGTGCCGGCCACGGTCTCCAGTTGACATTGAACGTGGAGAGCTACGAGAGGATCGAGGCATGTTCTCCTCATCTCCGGACCACTCGATTGTCTGGAGTGAAGATCTTGATCTACAATCAGACGGATGTACCCGAGAGTAGTATGAAGGGAGTGAATGTACCAGCCGGATATTCCATGGACATCCCCTTCAAGATGCAACATGTATGTATGCTTCTTATGCATTCACATACAGTATACGCTATTATGTAAAAAAAGTTTTATCTGGATTCTCCTAACAATAATTCAGCTTTTTTTCTTAGCATCGAGACGCAGTTGTTCATGCACAAATATTTCTTGTCTGGCACGACTGTCGGCATCCTTTGATGTATTGCAGAGGCATAAATTGGCGGGATCGTCGTGTATCGAAGAAGGAATCGAACACGAGGAGGCGAGGAAAGACTTCCTCTCTCCCATGAATATCCGGACGTGCACCATCAGGAAATATCTGTCCAGTATCGAGGAAAGGTGCAACTGCTCCATGAGGAACTATCACTTTGGCATTCCCAGTCCAGGTACTGCGAGGTCTGAACTGTACAAAGTAGTATGTCATGTAACCAGTAATGTAATGCTAGTCGTCTGGTCTGAATGTTCCTCTTGATGGATGCCTCACTGGTCCGCCAAGTGGTCCTCTCCCTTCCAGCATGTGTTCTGTTCCTTTCAACATTCTTCCTCATCTCACCGCTTCTTCAACCCCCTCCTTTTATCTTAGATCTCTTTGTATATCTCATCTGGAAAAAAAACCGAGAAAGCGGAACCGGATATCCAATGACAGATAGTGGCATGTAGAAGAACCCTGTAGGTGAAATCGTGCAGATGACACAAGTTACTGTCCAAGAATATCTTCAGATGATGTCACTGTCCAAGTGTATCTTCAGATGACCCAGTGGACGAGAATCTGATACCTTCTTGTACGGTGCAGCTATACTTCTCATGTGTGTTAAAAGTGGTGGAGGAAGTGCGTGAAGAAGGAGCATCTGCCGGCTGTCTCCCTCCATGTCGATCCATAGAATACACAGCATGGCAAGGTGAGTTCGTCCATGGAAGACCCCCCAGACATGAGCAGACTCCCCGCCAACATCATGCCACCACTGATAGAGGAGGTCGAAGAAGAAGATGAAGATGACGTGAAAGAAGAGGACGACGACGAGGAACTCGAAATACAACAAAAGCAAACCGTTGCGTTTACATTACGCGTTTATTAGGGGAACCTACGAAAGCTTGCTACAGTAAAACTGAACCTGGAAATATGAGATCTCAAGGAAAACCAATACAATATAGCTGCCAACGTATTATTTAAGAGCGAAACTATCATACGTATATATTTAAGGAGGATGACAAAAAGAAAAAGAAGCAAGAAAGTGGAGATATTCATTTGAAATGTGATCAAAATCAATACCTCACTGATATTCAGGTACTGCTTATAATTTTTTTAATCTCAGATGATCTATAGATATACATATGATCATATATGATCCCCGACTTACCGTACTCGCATGTTCGTTGATAATTGCTTGTGGCAAGTATACAAAAGCACCAATCTTCTTGCAAACACAGAAGGAAACTGGAAATCATTGGTGATGCATTTACTTACAAGCAACCATGAAATTTTTGAAACCGATGTACGGAGTCTTTCCTCCGGATCCCCAGGGTTTTCTTCAGACCCTGGAGGAATTTCCCCCCATACACACATACACACGCCCTGTAGGGACACTGGTCCAGAAAAGACTGTAGCTTCGGCGACAAAAAGGCTGTAACTTTGGTACTAAAAAGGCTGTAGTCTAGGTTGCTATGTACTGAAGTAGATGGCAGAACCCATGTGGCATATGTATTGCCAACAATTTATTTTATTAAGCCGTTATCAAGAAAGAGCCAAAACCAAAAAGACGTATGCAGGTTGCACGGATAAAACGGCAAGCCCATAAGGCATTCGAGAAGCAGTCGCGGTACCAGGAAGACGTGAACCAAAGGACTCACAGACTCATTCGGCGATTCAATGCTACGGCTAACAAGTGAGTGTGCACGGCGGACTCACATGCAATAGACTGAAGGATCTCGGATGGGGTTGGAGTAACTCGGATCTACGAGTCCCCTTGCAACGACTCATCAATGGATCCCTCTGTTTCTCCGATATCATGCAAGGTTCTTTTCCTCGTTTACTTCATTCAAATTGCAGTTTGGTGTTTCATTTTGATAGTATTCGTGTTCCTAATAACAGTGATTGCATCTGATTATGACTGAACAGGAAACCGCGCCTCCGCCCTATCGAGTCGTCCTTCCCCTCCATCAGAAGAGAAGAAGACCAGTCAGTTATTCATGGTTCGTCTTTTATTTCCCTCATTTTTGTATTTTATTTACTGTCTGCTACTACGGTAATGGATAACTTGATTGTTGATATTGTCCTTGTCCTGATTACTTCATTTAGCTTCTAGACCCCGGAGCACATGCGAATCCAAGCAAATACAAGACGATCGGTGCATTGAAAGTAAGTGAAACGGAAGAGATTCGAAAAAAGGAGGGGGTGAATGGGGGGGGGTGATAAGTAAAGTGAAAGAGTATCCGGCCAAGTGTAAATACAAACAATATCAGAATATTCGCACTTTTTATTAGTGTTCTCCGACATCCGCTGGTCTTTCGCGAATAACCGGAAATTTTAATATTCGAGCATGTCATTGTTAACATTATGTTGAGTCTGTACAAATTTGCATATTTCTTTTCTCTCGTAGTACAAGTCTCTGTAGTCGTTGGCCGGCGGGAAGAAGATGTTATGTGTGTAAGCATTCGTTTGCCTCGTAGCTTACAATTAGTACCACAACATCCAATGGAATACAACTTCACAAGATACGAATAAGATGTTGACTGTCATGTTGACTATAGTTATCTCAGCTGTTCTTCTTCCCCAGGAGGTGTTCGGCTCTCGTCTGGAGCCTCTTCTCCGTGAATGGAGTGATGTGTTCGCTGCACTCGACCGTCTCTATACCATCTTCGATTCATCCTCATATACAACTTCACTCGTGGCAAATCTCACCCGAATGGACCGTATCTTCGAACTTGTCGAGCAGGTAACCGGCCGGGAACGGTCCAGTTCCTGTACAGTACGCAGTCGGTCACCTCCAAAGACGTGTTTGGGCAGAAAAGATGCAATCTCGGCTAATGAGGCACTTCTTCGACGAAGAGTTCAATGATGGATGGTAAGAGGAACGAGCAATCACCACACTCGTGTCTACATTGAACCCGTTATTTCCTCTGGGGTTTTCATAATGTGCTGAATCTTGCAATCAATGTAAGAATATGTTTCATCGCAATGTATCTCTTTGGTGTTTTTCTTGTCTTGTTACGGCGAATCTTCCCTCATTCGAATGCATGTGTTGTCGTGTTTCATCCCACGAAAAGGAACGCTTTCAATAATCCAAGACTCGACGGAAAGTGGGGATGAAAAGGGATAATTATGGCTCAAATTAGTGGGTTCACCCATGTCTAGTAACAAGTATACAATTGTAGCAAACAATCCTTATAATAAAGGTTGTCTACAGGTATCAACCTTTAATGCGTGACCTGGACCATACACTGAACAAGAATCTCCAAGAACTGGAAGCAACAATCTGGCCAAATCTTCAGAAAAGTCTAGCCAATGGAAACGCTGTCAGGGTATTTCTTCAATGCATTATGGAGACTTTTGTTTCCGTTATCTTCCTGTTTAGCAATGAGAGAGTTGCGTTCAGACGGGAGCAGTCCTTTTGTTCGGAGACGCGACAGCTGAAAATGAGGAGAAAGTGCGTCGGATGCTCGGGGAGATGTACGAATGCGCCATGGGAGACGTGCTCAACATGACGGCCTCCATGATGAAGGAACTGAAGAGGAACATGAGGGAGTTCCAGGTTCGATCGACACCTTCCACATCTCCATTCCAGTCCGCGTATAACAACTTGTTCAAGAAGGAATTGCCCGATTATCTCGAGAACTACGAATTCGGACAAAAATTCGAAAGGTTAGTTCATACGATTCATATTTTTCCAGTGAGAACTTCGCTATGGTCAACATCTTCATGCACCAGATGCACATCGAGCACTGGAGACAATACCGCACCTACACTCTCTGGAGTCTCGCCTGTATGTTCCATCTGCCATCTTTCTTTCCATACATACTCATACTTCACTTATCATGAAGAGATTAAGAAAAGATTGAAACTGTGGAGAAGTCGGCACACATCATCTCTGCATGAAATATTTACTGACACTAGAATATAAGCAAGAGATGCCTCAGATTGGATTGTGATCAGCCTGTCGGGTAGTGGAACCCCGAGTGTTTTCTTTGCAGGCGATGTGGGGGGAGCCCTCGGACTGTTCCTCGGAGCGAGTCTGCTCACTCTTATAGAAGTCATCTATTTATGCTTCAAACATGGATTATGTCAAAGGAAGTGGGCGGAGTTCAGGTGAGAATGTGGTCATGATCCATGATCAGGATGACACCTGAACCTGGTCCCACCACGAATACATGAATAAGAGTATTCTAAGATTTGGCTTACAATTGAAGAGTTGCAGAGGAAAGAAGAGCGGACGTCATCCCGGATTCCCCGACACGTCCTATCATTCCCTACCAATCAGTCAGAAAGAGTATGACAAATCGATTGGAAAGAAAGGGCCTCCACCGGTTTATGACGAGAAAAGTGACTGGGGAGAGAGGGAAACGGATGACAAGGAGGATGATGTCATGGTGCGGATCACAACCAGTAGACGGGCGGCAAACCGGAGGCAAACCGGTCGTAGGAATAGGTGAAAGAGTGACAATCATCACTATGATCAATGGCTCTTGCTCCTCATGTTTGCAGAATAACTAGTCTGGCAGTGACTCTTGGGAATAATGAGTGCATGACTTTATCTGTTCCGGGTAGAATCGGGGTTGTCACGAGGCGGCTTCGAGGCGGTTTCGAGGCGGTAGCATTGCAGATGCGAAGTGCGGACACCTCATCGGAAGGCGGGCAGCCGCTGCTTCGACCGCCGGAGCGATTCACGACACTGTGACTCCGCCCATTCGGGCTGGCAACATTCCCTTCCGTTTTCACTTGTTCATATATTGTTGTGGGATAAAGATGGGATGCGTCCGTGGCGTGTCTGCGTCGTGTTGAGTGTATCCGTCATTGCTGTCCTCATCGCCATCCTCCTCCTCTTCCCGCCCACCCCTCACCACGGTCAGTTCCGAGGGATCCACTTCTTGGCAGTCTCATCCCATTGACGAGACTCCCATATCAATTCATGTGTTATTCTACTCTTCATAATAATCTAGATGATATTTAAAAAATGAAATGACCCGTGGATCTGTGAGTGCCACATGAGAGATGTCACTCCTCCCTTTGTTATCTCTCTCTTTTCCCTATACACGGGATCTTTTGCTTGTTGGCCATTTCAATTGCATATGGAACTTTCAAGTACGCCGAAGAGAGAGAGATTCATGCATATTGTTAGCAACTGGGGATATTGTTACTCATACAATTAGCATGTCAAGAGGGGCTCCTTGGGAAGCGGCAAAAGTGAATATTATGCCCAGTCACTATGCAGATGAAGCGGCAGACCTCCTTGGGGGAGCACCTCAACCTTCGCCGTACTCCCTCGTCCTCCTCTCTCTTCTCAGTGTCGGTATCCTCTTCGCAGGTATTCCGCTACCGTATCCCTGATCTTCCTGTCAGGATTCGTTGTCCTCGCAATCATGGTCGATCCCGATGATTGTGTAGCCGAAGATGACATCGAAGATGCGATTCCTCTGATGCACTCCTGACACCACAATCTGCACCATAAATCACCCCATCCTCCCCTTTTTACAACTTTCATTTCATCACCGGGTATGTGTATAATCATTCGTTACCTTGCAAAGGTCTGTTCAATCGATATTCTTATTCAACACCCCAAGGGTGTCCATCAAACAGCGTGTTCCTCTGTACATGCCTGTTGGTGGTTTATTCGCTGGCCATCCTATCTATGACCTAACAAAACCGGTATAAATGTATCATAAACGAGTGAGAAGAACTACATTGAGGCAGGCACGGGGTGCATTGTGTGGGATATGAACTAGTCACGGACAAGAATCTATGAGCAAGGAGGAGGTGGATAGTCCATGTGAATGGCTGACAGGGATAGTCCATGTGAATGGCTGACAATGCACCGGCCACAACAACTCAGCATAACAACATACACTCACTACTTCGACACTTCGAATCGGGGCAAAAACAGTCCGAATTTGTGTTCGATTCCCGAGAAAGTGGCGGCTGCCAATCGGAAACCACCGATATGATCCGGATTGAGCGAACTCTGATCCATCAGAGTCTTCTGAGTCGACACTTCTGATCCAGAGGGACGACTTCCTCCGAAGTCAACGTAGAACAGTCGTTGCAGGACCTCGTATGCCAGCAACGTCACTCCGAACTGAGGGGAACTCCTGAATAGAAATGGAAGAGATACAGTACTCCTGTGAAGACTCATTCTGAGTGCAACATATTATAGGCTCGATGGAGCCGCAAGCAAAATGCAAATAAGGAGATAAATACAATCATAATGAGTAGACAAAAAGGAGAAGAGAGAAAAGCCAACAGCTACCCGTAATTGGTAAAGGGCAAACGCATATTAGTAGAACAATTAGACAATGTATAATAAAAAAATGTATGTATGTATATGTATAATAAAAATCAGACGAAGTCACTCAATAACAAAAATTAACTCGATAATTGGTAATAATAAACGCACATAGCAATAAAGCTCTCGCGCCTATACCAATAATATTAGAGTTGAGCGGTAATTGCTGTTTTGTAGCAATTCACAGGAATTTGGAAATTGTTATGTTGTCGACGATACAACGCACTTTCTATAATTTCGGGACTAATTTTGAGAACTCGTTTTAGTTAGCCAAAATATATCATACAAACAATAAATAAGGTAAGTAATATAAAGCTATTATGACGTAGTACATGGCCAACAACCAATTGGTTGTACCGTAGAATGAAAAAGAGTATATGCGCACCTGCAGACCCTGGCAGCGGTTC